>LBNU01002417.1:121039-187757 GCA_014162995.1 Artemisia annua
AAAAAAAAAAAAAAAAAGAAAGCTACATACAATGAGAAAAAGTGGCAAGTTGCATACATTTTCAGGTAATTTGCCCTACATTTATTACAATGATTGGTTACAACGAGTAATCTATACTATCTAATAAACGATAGTTTTGTACAAGTATTTCTAAGCACGCCTCATTAAAAACCCAATTAATATTCATACGTGTTCTTCCTTATTTAGATCGGATGTACAAGAGGTTTGATGCAGTGTTTTACGTGAATCAAAAGCAGAAAGTCAGCCCGATTTGTGAAGTTATTTTTTTAAAGTAGTAATGGGCTTATTGATTGTTGATGCAGTTACAAAAGACCCTTCCTCCTTACGTTTCGTTGTGGAGTATTTTTGTAAAGTCATTGATTTCGTTATAAAGCCACTAAAAGCATTAAGAATTTTCAAACGGTTTTGAATTGATTCTTCTTCTGTACAGATGCTTAACACACTATCTTCTTAATCCTCTTAAAATTTCAAACAACAATGTATGTCTTTCCAAATTGATTATGAGTTACTAATGGCTTATTGTGTGTTTTTAAATTAGGTGTTCGAATTCGAGATTCGAATTGACTATGCGGCTTATTATCATCAGGTATACTTTTAATCCCCGTTTTTAATTTTTACACTTAGAGTTGGTTGCGATTTTTTTTTTTTTTTTTTTTTTTTTAAACAATCTTAGGATCTAAGTGGTTTGGAATATAGTGGTTTTGGTTGATTATTGCCGGTTTTGATGGCGTTTCAGTGCTAAAAACGCAATTTGGCAGTCGGTTTCGATTATGGCTGATAGGGTTTGTGTTTTTTGGTGGTTAATTCGAGATGTGAATGTAGGTAATGTGATAGGTATAGTACTCATCATAGAATTTTGACTTGATAAGCTTCGAGGTCAAAACTATTTATCAGTTTATAATGTTTAATGACAATTCTAAATAAACCGTTTGAGGTTACAATAATTAAAACTGTTATTTAAGCAATGAGCAAATAAGCAGTTTTGGAAGTACTCCCAAACACCCCATATGATCCAAAGATTTTAACTTTTTTCATTAAATTTTATTTTATTTATATGATCCAAATAAGCAGTTGTTTATGGTTAGTGCATTATTAGTTTCTATATTTCAGTTACTGTAAAATCTAACGCTGACCGGTGTTTATGTAATTTTATAGATGTGATTGGTGAAGTCGTTTCATGGATCTATTGATTATCTGATAAATATATATATTGAAGGTTGGTCTTACTTCATTTGGCTGACATGCTACATTGGTGTTTAAAGATGTTTGGTTTGGATTGCAACTGTCTTTAATAGTTAGCGAAAGTGCAATATTGATCTGTTTATAAAGGTCCATTGGTTGATGGAGATCGTGATGCATATAGATATAGATGGATCTCACTATTAGAACCAATTTAATCAGACTTTAATTTTATGTTTACAGTGTATATTGGCTGCATGTCTTGACAGTACGGAGTAGGAGCCCATTACTATCCCGTCAAGGTAAGGCTATTTCGTTATTTCCATATAGTTGGTGTGAATTTAAATATTGTAAGTTTTTTATGTGCATTGCATACTAAAAAGGGAATTCGATTCATTTGGGCGCCTTGCTATTGAATTGATCTAACTATCATGTGAAACATGGAACATTTGACTTGACATGTAGCCTAAAGAAATGTTTGACTATTATCAGGTGTCTAAATATAATTTAACATGGACACATCAGCGATTTTTATGAACTGAAACTTCTACCATAGCTATATTATTTTGATGATAACATTGGCTAATAGGTGTCTTTGACTCGAACTTTTTTTTTTTCTTTTTTTCCATAGGATTAATTTCATATACCCCTACTTTCATATAAGTGAAAATCATCTTATTTTGACGTATTTTACTCTCCTCAAATTGACGAGATATAATTAGAATCCAATCAATGGTGGTGAATGCAAGAAAATTGGTAAACTATGTAAATAGACTCTGCCTAATATTTGTCCTTCTGATCGCTCATGCAGAGTGGGTTTGTTGAAGCTAGAGGAGATGATGGTCTCTTATAAATTTTTGGGTTATCAACATGGATGGCATGCATCTTATTTATGCTAAACACATCGCCCAGGTACTTGATTAACTAATACTCCTATCATCTAACTTCCAGTAGGCCTAAAAGCAAAATCTTAAACTTATATAAATATCTTTATACAATTCTTAGCTGCAAAAATTCGGTTTGAGTTGAGAGGTGGAGCGTGGAAAGAATCGTGTATGCAAATGAATGGAGTATTAGTGCAACAACCATGACCATGGACCTTGAGATGCCATTGCATTTTCATTACGCCAGACTACATGAGCAACTTTGTTATGGTTTACTTTATTTTAAAGCTTGCAAGTTTGGTCAGATGTGGAGCAAGCAAATGAGTGTCATCTGTTATATATGTCGTGCCTAAATGAACACACTCTACAAGTATTACATTATTTAAGACTTTATATTGTTGGGAGAATATCACGTATGTTGAGCTGTTGAGCTATTGAGTTGTGATGAATTACTATTCTTTTTGTATTGCTCTATATATTTGCTAAATGATATTACTTGGTAGTCGGTATGCAGTCAGTGAATCAATTCATATTTGGTTTTAAAGCTTGCAAGTTTGTTTCCTTTATTGGTTACAAATTGCTTACTCTGGTAGGAAGGCGCAATTGTGTTGCACTAAATGGTTAATGATACGTGTATCGGTAAAAAAAGTTAATAGATAATTGTTGTTACTATTATCCTAAGATAATGCGAGACATAAAACTCATGATGGAGCTGTTAAAGTAAAACTTTCTTTTTTCTCTTGGCACAGTTGAGCACATTCCCAAAGTCATGGTGCATCACAAAGAAAGAGTTTCGGTCCAAGGCAAGAGGAAACCTCACATCGTGAACTTGAGAGTATAGATTAAAAGTAGAAGTGCCTTTCGTAGCAGTGGTGTTATAATCCAACATAATGACGTGAATAATTCAAAATGGGTCGGGTTGAGTAATGGGTCAAAGAGAAGGTTTATCAAACACTTCTTATCCATCCAAGTTTACTAGAAGTTATTTATGTACTATGTGATTGTTAGGAATGTTGTATTTTTCATATTTTTTGCACTCATTTCATTGCTACACGTATTGAAATTAATCTCTTTTTTATAACACTGAGGCATTTATTACCTTGTGATTTGTTCTTAGGGGTGCTTGGCTAAGCTTATGTGTTTTCAAAAAGCTCATATCCAACATATTATGCTTATTAGCTTATTTATCCCAAAAAAGTCAAAACATGTCTAACACCTTATAGCTTTTACAAAATGCACCAACTTATTAAACACCTTTTTTTTTTCTTTTTATTATTATTATTATTATTATTATTTTTAACTTCTTAGTTTTGTTAATGACATTGCATTTGATCATGAATACTAAGATTTTACTAAGTATTTATTTGACATTTAATATGTTGGCCTTCTTTAACTTTCAAGTTGAGATTTTGATTGACACAACAATGTATAATGTTGTAGGTTGTGTTCCAGGGAAAACAAAGATTTACTCATATTGTTAGTTCATGGAATTTAGGATTTTAAAAAGCTTATTTTTAGTTTCATGATGTTCTTTTGACTTAAATTGATATCATGGCATTCTTAGTATTATTCAGATACCCTCTCATCTTGGATTTCTATAAAAGAAATTAAGTTGATTATCTTACTTTCTTGGGGCTAAGTTTGTAATTGATTTGTTCAAGAGGTATGTACCAGACGGTACAATATACATATCATTTCTTTTTACCATATTTTAAATTATAATAGATTATGAATCATGACCTACTTTTTACTTACATTTTCTATGGACTATTAGGTGTGTACGGAATGGACATTTGCTAACACATTTTCAGTTGATTTTAAATTATTTTCTTAATAGTTACAATCCAAATTATTTATCGTATCATTTACATATTTATTATTATTCCTTTAAAAAATAATAGAACCTAATTACGTTCGTTGTTGTTTGTCACTAATTTATTCACACACTTAACTCCTTAATGAATCATTTCTTTCAAGACGATCAAAATTGGAGTACATGATGCATGGTCGTTATTATATTAATAGTTACAAACATAATTGTTTATAGTATCATTAACGTATTACATGTTATTCATTTCAAAAAATAATTCAACCTGTTTACGTTGGTTATTCTTTCTTGCTTTATTTGCACATTTAATTGCTTGATACATAATTTCTTTATAAACCCCGTGATTCCACGAGTCTATAAGTGTTTGCCTTTTAAGATTGTTAGGAAACAATATCATATCTCAGTTTCACTTGCCATGACAGTCAATAAAAGCCAAGGTCAATCACTTTCTAAAGTTGGATTGTAGTTGTCGCGACCTGCTATCACACATGGACAACTATACGTTGTTGTTTCAAGAGTAAAAAGCAAAAAAGGTTTGAAGGTTGTCGTTTGTGATCAGGATGGTAATGTCTCTAAAACTACAACAAATGTCGTATACAAAGAAGTACTTTAAGGTCTATGATCAAACTTCAAGAAGTATGTAAAACACACACGTCCCTTTTTCTTTCTCATATTCTCAATTATAATATATTATCAGTCACAACATGCTTTTACTTACATCATCTATTGACTATTAGGTGTGCACGACATGGACATTGGGTATTGAATCGATAATCGCCCACACACATCATTTTCTGTTCAAGAAAATCAATTTTAGAGACACCAACGCTTGGACGTTATTAGTTTAATTGTAACAAACTCAATTGCTTATTAGATAATTGACACATTGTCTCATTCTTTGTTTCATATTTTAAATGGAACAAATTTACGTTATTACTTTTCTTATCATCTCATTTCTCTGTTTCTTTAAAAAATTACCCGGTGTCAACGGGTCTCTAAGCTAGTGAATTATATACGACCAATTAAGTAACTTATGACACTCGTATATATATTAAATGCTAGAACATACGAAAATAGTTACCACCAAATCGTCAATTGTACGTGGAAATTTTTGCATATTTAATGCTAAAATATATGACAAGAGTTCCCACAAAAATCATCAATGACACTTTGAAGTAAGTACATCTTCAATCTTCAGTTGGGCTTGTTGGTTGTGAGCCCAAAGTAGAAGCCATGGACTGCAAACAGGGTTTGGTGCCAGATCACAAACATCTCCCTTTTTCTCTTTTAAGTTAAGTTATTATAACTCGATATGTAAGTCACTTAGATAGAAATATTGCTATGTAGATTTTCTTAAATTTTATCACAGACCCAAATGCTACCTTCTCTATTTTTTTGTATCACACGATCAACATGTTATGTTTGGTTACTTATGTATAGTAACCAATCAAAATTAAAATACTTTTATCTTGTAATCCCCAACTAGAATTTCAAAATTAATAAGACAAAAATAAAAGCATGGTTACTTTTTAAAAAAGTATGTAAATAAATGGGCAAATGGCACAAAAAGTTACATTTCAAGTCTACAGTCGCTGCCATCACAAGTTCACAACCATCATCGTCCTCACCACCAACCCTGTCCAATGTCAACCACCACCGACATCTCCCTTTTTCTTTTAAGTTATTATACTTGAGAATTAAACTCGATATATAACTCACTTAACTAGAAAAATGAATATGGTACACGATCATCAAATGGGTAACATTCAGAGGCGCAGGTGGAGGAGAAAAAGGGTCAGTTTTCTGACAAACAGCAGCAACCTCACTCCTACTAGCCCCAGTACCCTGACGACTTTTCTTCTGCACCACACGCTCGATCAAGGGAACTAGGTTCTCCGCATCCTCCATCTCATGATCGGATGGTGGTACCTTACCCTCTGACATGGATGGAGCAGGAGGAGGATTACCACCGACATCAGGGTTCCCAGGAAGAATGACCAGCTCAGAAGCAACGGTTACACCCTCATCATCAAATTTGACAAGCATAGAGATAACATCTATCACTGCAAAAGAAGAAAGAAAGCTTATTTGACGATGCCATTTGGCTGCCACATATGAATGTGGCGAGCTACAAAGTGATGATACCCCTTACTCTAATGCACTCTTTTCCATTACTCCCATATAAAAATAGAGCAATAATATGAAGACCTAAAATACATGACTAAAAACATGCATAATCCATCTACTACTTGAAAATGTTTTTGCCACCTTCTCTTTCCAAATATTTAGTCATTTACCCTTGATTTTGGCATGTGTCCAAATCTTATTATTATACATATACTTTTTTAGGCATATTTGTTAGGCATGAAATCATTTCTCATAAAAATATTATTATTCATAAATTGTAACATACGATATGAGCACAAGATCTTTCAAGTGAACTACCACAAGCAAACTTGTAATATTAGATACATAACATATTCTTATTTCGTTGATGACTCTCAAGCCTCAACTGCTTCAAGAATTTTGAAATCATTAATTACTTCCGTATAAACGTATCAATACGTCAATTGATGTAATTTGCGATACAAGGATATTTATGTTATTAAGAGGGGTGTTGACGAACATGATATGAAGTTGATTATGAAAATGCTGACATTACGCTTCTATGCATATTTTGTGCTGCAATGATGATTTACTCTGTTGCGGGACAGTGTGAACTATGTTGGCTACATTCAATTGTCACAACCACTTTCTTTTTGGAAAAATAATCGCAAACTTTATAATTCTATAATTTTAAGTTGTTAAATTGTCTTAACAGAAGGTGCAAATTTAGCTAATTTGTTGTAGCGAGCCACTCATTTAGGATACGTACTAGCCTCACGAGTTTCACAATGCGTGATGAAGGAGATAACTTTGATTTTGATGGAAAATTGACCTTCACGACATCATCTTGTTTGCATATTTTAATTTTTAATGTGATCTTTTGTTGCTTGCAGGCTATCTTAGAAGATTGTTGTTGACAAATACTTTTATTTGACTCCTTCGAGCTTGCTAAGCAATCTTGCTTATTGATGATTTGGTCGCCATTTACAAGTTTATAATTAGGCTCTGAAGTTACAAAAGATGGGCCACTGTCTTAACTTCAGCTGAGATATATATTAAGGATATTTAACTAGCTATCAAATTACTTGCATTAGGTATTAGGCAAGAGTTTATACAACACTGCATTTGTGTAAACTGATTTGGTATGCAATTGTGAGAGGTAAAACAACTTATGTATTTCACTATTTTGAGCAATTTGCAATAGTAATATAGTGCCATATTGGAGTTCTAAAAATTGATCCATACGCGTCATAACTTGTTTCCTTTTGTATACTCCGTTAAATAGGGCCCTGGTCTTATATTATCTCTTTTGTTGGAACTGGTGCTCGAATATCGGTCGTTGGGTTTACATAATGGTTTGGATGGGTTTGTTTCCAAACGGGTTATTATTAGTTTGGACCAAAGCGGGGTTGGATAGGGGTTACACCAATCCACAATGAATTTTAATCTATTTTGGATGAGTTTTAACTTGACCAATTTTACTCGTTTTCGATTCACTTAAGTGTTGTAACTTAATATTTCTTCGCTTCAATTAAGAATGTGGGACTTTGACCTCCTCACGAAGGAAGATGGGATGATTATTTTGCGTAATCTACAGGAGAGTGATGATGATGCTGATCCAATGTAGCAGTTGGATATTTCAGTGTTTTTGTTTATGTATGTAGTTAATGTGGTCGTTTTGTGTCATCTCACAAATGATCTAGTGGTTGTTCAAGCGGTTGCTTGAGGTTAATGTGGTATTTCAACTACATTACATTGTACTTAAATGTTTTTTTGGTGTTTACCGGGAAATTCCTTTACCCAAAAAACATTTCTGAATCATTCTAGATTAAACCTAAACACAAATCAATTAATTTGTAGATATATAGGTCGAAATCTTGTACATGTTCCCCGACTCATGAAGGATTAAAAGATTGAAATTAGACAGCTACTCCGTACTTTAAACAACAAAAGTAAAGGTAGATGTACAATCATATATGTAGCATTTTTTTGTATATAATGTACTTCGATTCTATTCTAATAACCTCGCGGTGACGGACAAACAATTATACACATTCTCATGTGACCGGATACGAGAGTTAGAATGTAGACAGTCACATCCTTACGACAACTTTATAATGAAATATTAAAATGCTATTAATTTAAAGCCAACGTTATCAAAAGTTATAAGTGACAAAAAAGGTGAGTCGGGTCGAAATAAGTAGAGTTAACAAAAGAAAAAGAAAATGAAGTTATTGGATAAAACTCAAAAGACCTTAAGAGTAGTGTTCGGTTGTCAGCCCAAATTCAAGATAACATTTAGCCCAACTCATCTCTTGATCCGACCCAGATATAAAACGGTTAAAAATGTATAAAAATTGATGAAAACGTAAAAAAACGGATGAAAACATATAAAAACGCATCGAATGAAAACCGATAAAAACATATAAATAGGATTAAAATGTATGAAAACATGTAAACCAAAAAATATAAAAATAATTACAAATGGTCGTTAGAATGGTCGGTGGAGGGTGACACAAAAGATTAGGGTTAGAATGGTGTATCTTTTAAATTTTGCAGATCCCTTGTTTGTAAAAAAAATAATAATAAGAAAAAAAATTGAGAAAGAAAAAAAGTGAGAGGAGTAGAATGGGCTCTTTAATATTTTAGTTAAAATTTAGAGAATGAGATTTTTTTTATTTCTTTTTTATTTTATTTTATTTTTTGAAATTGTTGGGAAACAATGTAACTAAGCGGATTTTCAATTTATCACATTTCATATGAAAAAGTTCCTGAGAAAATATAAATTTTTTTCACCAACTAAACGGCCCCTAAGGTAGTGTTTGGTTGTAGAAAATTTTTATTATTTTTCCGTTTCTAAATTGTTTGAGAAGAGACTGGTTTTTCCTTACTAGAAAATAGTTGAGAATTTTGAAAACCATTTAGATAGAGTTATATTTTTCCTTTTTAAAAAGATTACCTCGGATTGCAATGGAGGGTGGCGACAGCGAGGGTGGAAGGTGGAGATGTTATCAATGATAATTAGGGTTAGAATAAGATAATTGAATAGTAGATTGAGAAATGTCATATTTTTTTAAGAGAGTAAAATGTGAAAAATGGTATATTGGGGGTTTTATTTTTCAAGTTTAAATTTGGAAAGGGAGATTTTTATTTTTTTATTTTTTTATTTTTTTTATTTATTTATTTATTTTTTTTTGAAAATTGTTAGAAAAAAGTTTGACTAAATGGATTTTCAGTTTTTCTATATTCCTATGAAAAATTTCTTAGAAAATGAGATGTTTTTCATCAACTAAACACACCCCAATATACCATTTTCCACTTTTTTCTCTAAAAAAAAGACGTGATCTCAATCTACCATTCAAATATCTCATTCTAACCCTAATCACCATTTGTAACATCTTCACTTTTCATCCACACCGTCGCAATCCGAGGTATATTTTTTCATGTTTTTATAAAGGAAAAAAATAGTTCTATCTAAACGGGTTTTCAAAATTCTCAACTCTTCTTTAGAGAAGAAAACCCACTCTATTTTTAACAGTAGTGGCCATGTGCAAGTAGGGCAACCGCACAGGGCCACCGTTTGTAAGGGAGCCTTCGATTTAGTATGTCAATTAGTATTTATACATGTTTAAGTATATTTATACATGTATAACTTAAATTTTTATAGTCATTTTTAAATATTACGTGAGCGGGGAGTTAGTATGTATTCATTAATATTTATACATGTCTAAGTATATTAGGTTCTGAATTTTTCACAATAGTTAAGATATTCGTGATTTAAGGGGTCTTATTTGTAGTTTTGCAACGGGCCACCCAAATTAATGGGAGGACCCTGCTTCTCAAGAAACCTGAAAATAGGAAAACAAGAAAATTTTTCTACAACTAAAAGCCACCCTCAAATTGTGACAACTAGGGTGTGTTTAGTTGGTGAGAAATACCTTATTTTTAAGGAAAATTGTCATAGAAAAATTAAAAAACAGAAAACCCATTTAGTTACGAATTTTTTAGAAAATTTTCTAAAATAATGAAAATCTCATTTCTCAAATTTTAACTGAATAGAAAAATCCAATTTACCCTTCTTTACTTTTCTTTCGCACTAGAAATGAAAATGAACACGAGGTTTTCCAAGTTCTTAGCTTTTCCCTAAAGAAGAGAAACCCTTACATTTTCAAAAAACCCCAAAATGAAAAGGTGAGAAAATATCTTTGTAAGTTGCGTTTAGTTGGTGTGTGACACCTTTAGAAAAGTATTCATAATTTTTCTTATTATGCGTAAGCATGGCTTGTCATTCTTATGCTAGTTTAGGTTTTATTTGAGTGTTTGTTTAGCCTTATTGGGCTGAGTTGACTCACCATCAACCGTTGTCAGTGGCGGACCCAGGATTTTAGAAGGTGAGGGGCAAATTTTTTTATTTTCTATTTTTTTTTTTATAAAATTCGTGATGCACTTTAATAAAAAGGTAATAAAAAAAATTACACTAAAAACTAAGGTTTTTACATTTTTGGCTTCAAGGTGAGGGGCAATTTGATTTTTTGGAGGGGTGCACTTTAATAAAAATGTCAAAAAATAAAAAAATTTACACTAAAATCTGNTACTTAATTATTATTATATATTTTTTTTGGAGAAAATATGTTTAGTCATAATATTTAGAAAATTTCTCCAAGAAAACGAAAAAAGTTCAGTTTTTAACTAGATTTTCCTTCCATTTTTTTTAAATATTCCCTTGCATTATTTAGTTTTCCAAAAAAATATGATGTAAACGTGTTTTTAAATAATTATTGTGAGTCTGTAAGTGTCCTAAGGACCGAGGTGAGAGATATCACCCTCATCCTATGTACCTCAACGTTTTTTGGAGTAATGAAGTTTACCGGGGTGAATTAACCTTATTACCCAAAAAATAAATTATTACTGTAACGCTTTGCTAGAGATAAAAATTCTCCCTCTAATCTAAAAGAGTCGAAATATATAAAAAAATAATAATAAAAAAAAAAATTATACACTTAAACACACCATAACTTATAGTATTTCCAAAAAATTATGAAGATACACAAGCTATGAAAAAAGAAAATATAGTTTTGTCACAAATTCACAAACCTAGTTTGGTAGTTTTATTACAGATATTTAATGTTCAAACTAGATATTAGTGTTAAAACACATGTGATATGTCATGTAAATTTCAACACCGAAAATAAAACGTAAAAGAGGTAAAAAAAAAAAAAAAAATTTTGTCGAAAGTATATCCGTTTATAAAAAGATAATTAAATACTCGTCGTAATAATATATTTTGTTTTGTCTAACAATAAAGAGTAGATTATATAAAAATAAGTTTAATTGAATTTTTAATTTAAAGTTTATTAATCTTTCTCAGAAAAATTAATGGATAAAATTTGTCCTTAGAAAAAATTTTGGCACAAATTCCCACCCGGATATTGAAGAGGCGGGAAAAAAGCCCAAGCGGTTTTCAAAACCCACAGTTTTCCTCTCTTCTTACTGTACTATTTTATTTTATTTAAATACAAACTAAAAACCCTTTCATTCCAAAAAAAAAAATAATAATAAAAAACATGGAAACAGCTGTTAGGGTTTCCAATGAAAAAGAAGACGATAATGTTGTTGTCAATAGGTATCCGAAAAGGAATAGGACAGCTGTTGAGTTTTACATTCATGAATCAGAAGAAAAAGAGACTCGAACCAAGCCGAAAAAGGCGAAAAATAAGGGACATGTTGAAAAAAAGAAGAAAAACACTANAACACACCATAACTTATAGTATTTCCAAAAAATTATGAAGATACACAAGCTATGAAAAAAGAAAATATAGTTTTGTCACAAATTCACAAACCTAGTTTGGCAGTTTTATTACAGATATTTAATGTTCAAACTAGATATTAGTGTTAAAACACATGTGATATGTCAT
Source organism: Artemisia annua (assembly GCA_014162995.1). Lineage (NCBI taxonomy): Eukaryota > Viridiplantae > Streptophyta > Magnoliopsida > Asterales > Asteraceae > Artemisia > Artemisia annua. Next base: position 132,973 of record LBNU01002417.1, read on the forward strand.
GTAAATTTCAACACCGAAAATAAAACGTAAAAGAGGTAAAAAAAAAAATTTTTTTTGTCGAAAGTATATCCGTTTATAAAAAGATAATTAAATACTCGTCGTAATAATATATTTTGTTTTGTCTAACAATAAAGAGTAGATTATATAAAAATAAGTTTAATTGAATTTTTAATTTAAAGTTTATTAATCTTTCTCAGAAAAATTAATGGATAAAATTTGTCCTTAGAAAAAATTTTGGCACAAATTCCCACCCGGATATTGAAGAGGCGGGAAAAAAGCCCAAGCGGTTTTCAAAACCCACAGTTTTCCTCTCTTCTTACTGTACTACTAGGTCTCTTCCCGTCCGATGGACGGTTTTCTTAATATAAGATTAAAAAGATTCAATATACACTAATTATAGTAGAATGCACACACTTTACGGCAAGTAATACTAAAGGAGTTATGAAAAAAATAAGGTAATGTGGATGCTATATGTTTAAAGAACCATATGTAATGAAATTAGAGTATATATGAAAAAAAAAAAAAAAAAAAAAATTGAGTTACTACTAAATAATTGTTTGTTTAAAGTTGATGATTGCAAAGAGATGCTCCGAACGGTTTGCAATTAGAAAAATAATAATCTTCTATTTTGTTCTAACTTGTTTTAGTTTGTTTGAAATAAATTATCATTTAAAAACATATCCAGTGTTTTAGCAACATCTTTGAATTTTACATTTGGGTTTAGAAAAACTAAAATTTGATATTTGGTAACTTATAACATTGTTTTATACCCTCATAATATATTTCTATATAAATGCACGCAACATTTTAATAAAAATCAACCGTGATTAGTTCTAGATCGGTATACTATCTGAACAAAATTTTCCTACATTTAGTTAAAATATAATTCAACCTGTAAATTAATACTAAGAAGACATTAAAGTAAAATCACCAAACATCCGATTCCATTAATACTGAAAAGATTAACAATGGTACAATAATTCTAGCCAAAAAAGAAATCCAATAAGAAAACATAAATACATAAATGAACAACCAATCAAAATGAGGGATCTTAGTTCTTAACGTATATATTAGTTGTTTTATACCCTCATAATATGTTTCTATATAATGCACGCAACATTTTAATAAAAATCAACCGTGATTAGTTCTAGATCGGTATACTATCTGAACAAAATTTTCCTACATTTAGTTAAAATATAATTCAACCCGTAAATTAATACTAAGAAGACATTAAAGTAAAATCACCAAACATCCGATTCCATTAATACTGAAAAGATTAACAATGGTACAATAATTCTAGCCAAAAAAGAAATCCAATAAGAAAACATAAATACATAAATGAACAACCAATCAAAATGAGGGATCTTAGTTCTTAACGTATATATTAGTTGATCAGAATTATATCATTAGACAATTTATTTTGTATACAGCGTCTTTAATTTGTTTTTTTCCCCTCATCGATACCAACAAACTTTAATTTGTCGTAATGTGAACACAACGTAGTGGTCCAAAACTCCAGATTATAAGTTGAAGTCTGACAATAGTACGAACAACATGAAACATTCCCTTTAACGACTCTCCATAAATAAATTCAAAGACTAATGCAATCCTCGATGCGAATCTTGTATTTGATGCTCTCTTCAGTCCTAAGCAACATAGTGCATCTATGGTAACCAAGGTCACTAACAGACTTTGGAAGACTTCAGAAATGTTCTCATCGATATTCTCCACACTAATACTCTTACCTCTTGAGCAGCATAAGTGTCGCATAATGCTTTAATTCAAGCATCTCTCTAATATTTGATGCTTGTATTTGATGCTCTCTTCGCTCCTAAGCAACATAGTGCATCTATGGTAACCACGGTCACTAACAGACTTCAGAAATGTTCTCATCGATATTCTCCACACTAATACTCTTACCTCTTGAGCAGCATAAGTGTCGCATAATGCTTTAATTCAAGCATCTCTCTAATATCCTTTGTAGCTCTAGTTTTGTTTACTGTTCAAGAGTTCAAACTGTAGGTAGTAGGATGTCATTTATTTGATGCTAAAGATGAAACATTGTTAATATCTCCATTGCTCAAAGGACAAAATAATATGATTATTGTGGTCTTGGATTGTATCAACAACAATATATAAGTTATCACACTCGACAATATATAGGTTCTCAACAATATATTGCAGCAATCATACCTATAATTTTAGAGGAAATATCAATAACATATGCTACAAACCGTAAAAGGAGGGACCTAAAGAAAATTTATTTGGGAATCTCCACACTAAGCTTTCACATAAAAGAAGTCCTTAATGAGAAGGTTGGTTGGATAATAACAAATCTCACATTAGCTATAAGTTGGTATCCCGAAAGTTTAATATTGCAGTGTTATGTATACGTATGTGACCATGTTTATTTTTGCCTGTATTTAAGGCTAAATTTAGATTCAACGTGTTTGGTCGTTATGATGGTTAAGGTAGTTCGTGTGTAAGTCCGGTTCAAGAATTATGTATGAGGCTAGAAACATGTGTATAGCAATTGCAAACAAAATAACTTTAGCAAAACTAATAAAATATAAAAATAAAATAAAGAATTACGAACATACCCAAAAAAGATGATTGGAAAATCCCCAATTGCCAACATTGGGTTCAATATGCATGAATGTTCAGAATCTTCAAATATATCAAAAAGAGCCCATTGGATGATGCTTAGTATCTGCAATTAAAATACAAAAAATGAAAGAAACTTTGCATAACAAATTACATGAAACTTTGCATAACAAATTACATGATGCTCAAGAAACTTAACACCTATAAAAGCTAAAAAAAAAAAAAAAAAAAAAAAAAAAAAAAAAAGAAAAGAAAAAGAGCAACAATGTTTAATGTAGTATGAATCTTTTTTTTTGGCATAGTGATGTTGCCAAAAAAAATCAAACCCAACAGCTAATCCAACCATGCATACTCGCTTCACTAAATTTGGATTCTTTTTTATATACTTTGAAAGGTTTTAATCGCTCAATTAAGCTTCAAAAGCTTTCAGCATTATGATTAAATTCGTAACCTATGTTGAACATATAACACCACCAATATTTATTGAAACAAAGATCGAGTGTCAGCTGTGATTACTTAGAACTGACAACCATCACCAAGTTGCTTGGGTATAATGTCAGTTGTGTGTATCTTTGTACGTCCATGTGCCATCCGCAAACACCGAGCCATCAAAATTTGCAAGATATTTAAGCATGAAAAACCTAATTTCTTGCACAAACGCCCCTTCAAGTTGTAGAATATCAAGTCATACTTGTTAATAAAAAGTTTGACTGTTACAAACCTGTTCAAGACCCAAGATCGAGAGCAGGGTCCAAACTCTGTCCACAATCATATATGAGGTGTGCTTGCAACATTTACTCTCTCCTGTCAGATTACATATTTCAATCTGTTTTTCAGCATAATTAGCATCTCACAACTAAATTTGCCACAAAACAATTAAATACGAACTGTTTTACAGAAAGAACACTTTATAGGCAGGTCATAGATTCTGAGATTATATCCATTCATCCATGGAAACTGCAACGTTTAAAACATGTAATGACTTCTTAATGCTGGTGATTGTAACAGCAAAAATTTAGACATGGCTTACATGATTGTGAAGTAGTGAAGGTTTCACAAAAGTGAAAGCTAATAATTTTGATAATGGTTCGTGGAAGTCGTGAAGGTTTACACAAAGGTTAAAGCTAATAGCTCATCCAAATATTGAAGTTCTAGTGAGCAGCATTACTTACCGGTTACCACAATGAGGGAAAAGAGCTGCATTTTGACGAAATAGGAGCTGCATTTTTAACGCAGATGTAACACCAAAATTTTTTAAGGCAGGTCTTGCCACAACTCAGGTCTCATCACTCCCATTGATACCACTCCAACACCATTTTTTTCCGTCCTATACGCCACCCCTATACCTACATAACAAAGGCATACAATAAGCAGGTATTTGGGATTACTTGTTAAAACAGGTTTTGCTTTTAACAAAAATAGAGATAACTTATAAGGTGGTGTTTGGGATTGCTTATAAAAATGCCTTATGCTTAAAAAAGGCATTCATTATAAAAAAGCAACAAAATATTAGGTAGATACATAGCTGTAATAAACATTTAAAAATTAATATTAGTTTTGGTTCAAAACCCATGATAGTTTGTGAACACTTTTCATTTTCTTTTCTTTTCTAGAACATCATTGATTGTGTTCCTCGCTTATATCATGCAGAACTTGTTTCACCTATGTGAAACTAATTAATAAAATCATCCTTTATCACTAAACGGGCCAGGTCGGATTGACCGACAAACACCTCATTTCCTTTCTTTAATTAACAAACTAATAATTTATATAGTCGTTATGACTACAATAACTTAAATTTTTGACTAAGCAATCCTCCTCGTACACATATTTAATTTGACCTGCACAAGCTGTAGAGCATGTGTTATAATTTGATGCAAAGTGAATAAAGGCTGTATACAATTTTGGGCAATTTTCAACTTGTCGACCCACCTGACCCACCCGTTTCCTTTCTAACTAACTTTTTTATTTGACCCGTTTAGGACTGCTACCTCTATGTAGGAGTATTAATAATATCACCAGCCCACTTCCGGTATCTTAACACAACATTAAAGCATCTCGATAACCCACTTCATGTACTGCAATCTGCAAACAAAAAAAAAAAAAAACAGTGAGCCACATGGTATGTTGGAATATCATAGCCTTCTTATTAACGCAACTCAAGTCCGACCTTCAACTCAAAAATAATCTCAGCAACACTATGTTTCGCGTTGCTTCTGCTTTAGCTGATTTTAGCTTTACAGCCTGTTGGAAATATTCTTTTTCTGTTGTTTCTAGCTGAAATTGCAAAGGTAGAAACTCACTAAAATGAATGAATAAGTAAAATCCCAAACCTTTAATCATGGATATTCTTCTAGACCAGAAACACTTTTAACCCAAAACTTTTAAACATTTACAATTTACAAATAGTAATTGTGTCAGATATTAGTAAAAACATTACATTATTTCGAGAATAATATTAGAATAAATTTATGTAGACGGCTTCATATAACACTATAACCCAAATCGAGCTGTTTATATGTAAATATATATAAACTACCCTACTGGTAAACTGTAACCCTCATCTCCTACAGAAATTCAAGGATTCATCTATATCTTGGGTCATGGTTAACATACTGAAACGGCTTAGCAGGGACCCTTTAGAGATAATATGTAAAATGAACATTTTAAATACTATTGTAAGCGCAAGATAACTGCTGAATATAAAGACTAATCAGAGTAACGCAAAAGAAATGCCACCAAATTAGTTTAAAAAAATATGCCCGGTTATACAACATCATAAAACTTACCCCTTACATTATCTTGGTAACACAAAAAAACCACATAACTAAAAGAGTATAATTTAGTACAACATGAAATATAAATCAACCTTATCCATCAAACTTAAGTTTAGCAATTCAATAGTTCTGTTAATCTTCTAGCAAACTAAGGAATAAAATGGTTTCAGTTGGTGACAAATAGAAAAAAATCAAAATTACTAAAACTCACCTACACGTCTGTAGTCCCTCCCGGAGATTTAACAATACAAATGGACCTGCAAGAAAAAACCATCCGAATTCAGCAAAATCTCAAAATTACATAATCATTAAATAGCCACAACCATATCTGAACAATCAACACTTCATCAAATGCCAAACACAAATCAATTTCGTAAATTAAAACCCTAGATAACAAAAATTACAACTCACAACAATACACCTTATATATTGACAACAATAAAAAAAGAAAGATAAACTATTACTACCATGGCTTCAATGTTTGCTAATTGACATATTACACTATAGACATCAGTCTACTAAAAAACCTCCATCAATATGCCATCTGAAAGAATTGATCTGTTATTGTCTCCACATAAAGATGACATAGCTTATCAAAAAAAGGTTTTGAAAAAATTTAGAATTGCCGATTTCAGTATTTAGGATCGTGGGGAGGGAATGAATGAATTTTGGTTTAGGAACATTTTTGGGGAACAATTCATGGAAAAGTCGACACGTTGAAGTAAGCTATGTGGATAAAAAAAACACACACAAATAGTCATGCTAGTACAAACACAGCCAGTTTATTCTTTGTTCGCAGAATTAATTTCAGGTATAATTACTTTGCATCAGGAAGAATCGAATTGAAAAAAAAAAGGTTTTGAATAATCACATACTTGAGCCCAGCCAAAAACCAATTGGCATCTACTGGTTTTAATTGTGATTTCATCATTTGCAATAGGTTACTAAATTCATGAGCATTTCATCAAACACGTGATATGCAAAGATTCACGTCGGACATTAGTTTGAATTCAATTAAACAAACTCTTAACACAGATCAGTTGTACATTCGATTTTGTAAAAAGCCCTTTATAGAATTTCTAACATACCTGAAACAACCTCGAGAGGCTTCCTGGGCACTCTTAGTGATTCAATATAACTTATGTGAAAGGAGGAATATATGCAGCCACTTTATCTTGGAACACTTTTATTTAATCGATTTCATAGGTGAAGGATAGATAATAGAAGGTTGTAGGGAGTAGTTGCGGCAATTTTGAGAGGAGACAGTTTTCAAAAACGTTTGTTTTTGAGGTTCAGTTACTTTTTGAAACAAAATTACCACGTCCATAACACTGCTTCCCGAAAATCACTCCCAATTTGACACGTCACATAGTGCTGACGTGTTTAGTCTAAAATTATGCCACGTGTTGCTTTAGTATCCTGATTTAGTGATATTATAGATTTTATTTTATTTAAATACAAACTAAAAACCCTTTCATTCCAAAAAAAAAAAATAAAAAATAAAAAACATGGAAACAGCTGTTAGGGTTTCCAATGAAAAAGAAGACGATAATGTTGTTGTCAATAGGTATCCGAAAAGGAATAGGACAGCTGTTGAGTTTTACATTCATGAATCAGAAGAAAAAGAGACTCGAACCAAGCCGAAAAAGGCGAAAAATAAGGGACATGTTGAAAAAAAGAAGAAAAACACTAGTAGTAATGATAAAAAGGGAGTGGTGGTCGTGTCGAATGACGACGCTTCGAGTTCAAAGTTTAATTGTGCTGCTAGACACCCTGTTCTTGATGAAAATGTAATGCTTTGTTTTATATTTTATTTATTATTGTACCTTTTAGGATTTGATTTTTTATGTAGTTTATTGTTTGTTTTGTGCAGGGGGAATCTGAAATATGTAGTATCAAATATGTGCCATCAGTGTCAAAGGAATGATAAGGGAGACGTTGTTCGTTTTCAGAATTGTCAAACAAAGCGTTATTGTTACCCCTGCTGCCCTGCATGAAAAGATGGTATGAGTTTCATTTATAAACTTATTGGTTTTTGGGTATTTGGTAATTAAGTATTGATTGTATGATTTTGAATTAGATGTTACTTTTGTTAGTTTTTTCGTATTATTCTGTTATTAACATAGTATTTTTCAAAATTCAGAATACTTTCAAAATTCTGTTATTAACATAATTTTGAAAATGGGTGTAACCGCCAACACTCATTTTCAAAATTTTGATGATAACAGAATTTAGAAATTATTCTGTTAATAACAAAATTTTGAAAATGACTTAATAGAATTTTGAAAATGAGTGTAACCATTTTCAAAATTCTGTTAATAACATAATTTATAAATAATTCTGTTAATAACAGAATTTTGAAAATGACTTAACAGAATTTTGAAAATGAGTGTAACCGCCAACAATCATTTTCAAAATTCTTTTAATAACAGAATTTAGAAACTATTCTGTTATTTAACAGAATTTTGAAAATGGCTTTACATAATTTTGAAAATGAGTGTTACCGCCAACAGTCATTTTCAAAATTCTGTTAATAACATAATTAGATTTAGAAATTATTCTGTTAATAACAGAATTTAGAAAATGGCTTCATAGAATTTTGAAAATGACTTTACTATTAATCAATTAATAACAAAATTTTGAAAATGTGTCACATCCACAAAGAGTTTACAAAATAATACCCACACAATGACTTGTCATGGAGACTCGGTTTGCATGAATTTCATGTACAGGCAAAAGAACGTGCATAATTGTTACAAATAAGAGTGTGGATGATTAGTCTTTTATATCTTGTCATCGCCTAAATGTGTGCTTGGAACTACTTATATGGGTTCAAAACCTATGCTAGCTTCTGGCGGATTGGTTTAAAATGTGTTGCAATTTACTCATCTTTTACAGCCTCTGATCTTATTCTTTACGTTTATACTGTTATTAGGTATCCTGGCATGACAGAGGAGATGTTTGCTGAGCGTTGTCCTGTTTGACTTGACATATGCAACTGTAAAAGTTGCTTACGCGATGTGCGGCCTAATGTTAGTTCCTGCACCTGATCTTTTGTTATCAGACATTATTGCTGTTTTTCCTCTTACTCATATAGGCATATACATGAGTGTTTGGGAATGCTTATTAAAACTGCAAATAATTATGTGTAAAAGGTAGAACAATCAGGAGATGGAGTTTGCATTTGCATCCTTTGTAACAAAACACTATAATCAGATAAGCAACTTTTTGACTTTCGTATGCTGAATCCGTTGGTGGTTTGTAGGTCAAAGAGAAGATAAAATTTGAACCTAGTGCTGATCAAAAAGTCCAATACTCTGTTTATATCCTACATGTTCTTCTTCCGTTCTTGAAGCGTCTTATTGACAAGCACATAAAGGAGAAAATGATGGAGGCTAAAATTCAAGGTACTTTCCATTCTCTTCTTAGTAGCTAATCTGTTTCATTCTGATGAAAAGAAGGCTTCAATTGAATGATTTCATTGTTTCAGTACCCTCAGTGTCATGGGCTTATTTGATTTTCTTTGTTTAATTCAAATAAATGGAAGAGATGGACTTGAATTTTGACATTGCACTTGATTTGGTAACAAAGAATCATATAAACCTGCCTTTTATCTCTCTTTTATTGCCTTACGTGCATAAAATGATGATTGTGTATTTGTATTGATTTTTTTGGTAGAAGTATTCATAGGACTGACTGGAGTAGGAAAACTAAAAACCGAACCAACCTAAACTGGTTTGGTACTGAGTGGGTGCTCAAACTGGACTGTTACAGAAAAAACTATCTTTATTGTTTGTAGAAGGTAATTTAAAAATATGCTTGATTTAAGTATGAGATGAACATATTTCATTATATACCATGTCGAACATTGTTATTCAGGTCCGAATTTGGTTTATTTATTCTCTCAGCTTAGACTGATTTTGCATGTTCTTGGTCCGAATTTAGTTTTCCTAAGTGTATCTTCTTGCGCAGGAACTTCTTTATCGGAGGTGCAACCAAAAATGTCTGTGTAATGGTGATGAGCGGATGTACTGGTATGCTTTTTTAAATAAATTTTGCGTCATTAGAATATATTTTTGTTTTGTGTCGTTTTCTTTGGTTTTGTTTTATAATACGTTTCTCGTTCTGTTGCATGATAAATGCAGTGACTGCTGTAAAACGTCAATCTTTGACTTGCATAGAAGCTGCCCTTCTTGCAATTATGACCTTTGCCTTCAGTGTTGCTGGGAATTGCGTGATGGAAACCTTCAGGGATACAAGGAAGAAGTTATCTTTCAGTTTGAAGATCCAGGTACCGAATACTTGCATGGGGGGAAGAGCAAACGCAATGTTGTGAAGGGCTCTGCTAATCTCCTTCAAAGAAAGAAGAAGCAAAACTATGACTGGAACACTCTTGATGATGGAACAATTCCATGTGCTCCAAAGAGTATGAGTGGTTGTGGGAATGGAATCTTAGTGTTAAAGCACATAAAGCCAGGCAACAAGGTTTCAGAATTACTGGAGTCTGCAGAAAGTCATCTAAAGAAGCACAAATTGGAGGAAGATATGGAGAAATGCCTAAAGAATGGTGTACTTGTTCAGAGATTGAAAGCAATGTTGCTGATGATGACCAGTTGCGAAAAGCTGCCTATCGTGAAAGTTCTGATGATAATTACTTGTATTGTCCACGTGCTATCGACATTCAATCTGGAGATCTAAAGCATTTTCAGTGGCATTGGTCAAAAGGGCAGCCTGTGATAGTCAGTAATGTTCTTGAAACTACTCTTGGGTTGAGCTGGGAGCCGATGGTTATGTGGCGCGCTTTTCGCCAGGTCACAAATGTCAATCATGACATGCTCTTGGATGTTTCCGCTCTTAATTGTTTAGAATGGTGTGAGGTCCGTTTCACATTCAACTGAACATCTGTTCTTCATATACTTATTCTTCATAAAGTTATGTCACACTTATTTATTACAGGATGTTTTGGTTAGCTTATATGGAAGAGCTTAAGTAGTTACAGATTTCCCTTAAATATTTTTACATAAATAAGCCAATAAGACCTCAAATAAGCTCCACTTTTTGGGCTGATTGTGTTTTGAAAACTGAGATAAGCCAATAAGCCCTCTAAATGACCTAATCTAAAGTGCCCCTTAATACTAATATTTTGGGAGACTAACTAAATTCTATCATGACATGCAGGATAATGTTAATGTTCATCAGTTTTTTAAGTCTTATACTGAGGGTAATTTTGGCGACAAAGGGTGGCCTAAGATGCTTAGGCTGAAAGACTGGCTTACATCAAGTTCATTTGAAGAACGGTTACCACGTCATGGCATTGAATTTATCACTTGCTTACCCTTTAAAGAATATACACATCCTCGTGATGGCTACCTTAATCTTGCTGTTAAGTTACATAAAGACTCACTGAAGCCAAACATGGGTCCTAAAACATATATAGCTTTTGGTATTGCTCAAGAACTGGGGCGTGGAGACTCTGTTACTAAACTTCATTGTGACATGTCTGATGCGGTATGATTTTTTCTTACAAGACTTCAGCTTGAGATTTCCTGTTTTGATTTTAAGCAGAAACAAGATCAATGCTGTAATTCATTTCAAATCATTAGAATTGAATAGGGTTCATTATGCATCTACCTATTTTAAGAATTCGCAGAACCTGTTCTCAACATTTTGTTATCATGGAATAAACTCATTGTGCAGGAATTTATTTTTCATATCACAGCTATTCTATAATGAAAATGTTCAAAAGGGTATATTTTTATAATTGGCACATACACTGATTCATTTTTATAATTTTTTTATTAAAATTTTATTTCTGGTGACATGAAGGTGAACGTCTTGGCTCATACTGCAACTGTGACACCCAACGCTAAAGAACTTAAAGAGATAAATAAGCTGAAGCTGAAGCATAAAGTTCAGGATAAGAAGGAACTTTTTGGCTCGAAGGGACATGATAAGGCAAAGGGAGCAGATCCAACTACTGAGTGTAAACAGTCAAATGGACATGGATCGAAGGTGGAAGTATTTGATGAAGCTGAGTGTAAAATTGACAATAATCAAGAAGACAATGGGAAAAGAAGGAGCCAGAGAACAAGACAATATAAGGATGCAGAAAGGAAAGTGAAGCAGAGACACCTTCTGATTCTGAAGAAGGCAATAATGAGGATGATACTTCTATGGATGGATTTGATCTAGAAGATGGAGGCGCTCTGTGGGACATCTTTCGGAGGGAAGATACTCCTAAATTGGAAGAATATCTTAAAGAACACTTCAGAGAGTTCAGACATGTCTACTGCCGTCCAGTTGAGCAGGTAATCTACTTCCTACTTTGATCAGACCTTGTGTCTGGCTATGTGAAATTATAAGCAAATGAATTAGTGGAAAAAAATTTTGGACCTGCAAACTATGCACGTGTTTTTTGTCCTTCATAGTGTTTTTTTCATATGTATTTCTTTTTCGTCTTGTCACGTAACTATTACTTTCAGTAAAGAAGGCTATGGATATTTGGTTTCTACGTAAGAATGCTCATTAATTGAAGTACGTGGTTTGTCTTTCAAAGCTATAATGCTTAAGTTTGTAGTAGTTCACCAAATGCAAAACTGCCATTACTATTTAGAGATCACAATTATACGTGACAATCCTTGTTATTTTCACGTCAACCATAAAAATGCTATCTCCATACGTGATTGAGCTCTTTCATGTTTTGTATGTTAAGTCATAATCTTTTGTAATTTTAGTTTTAGCTACATGCCTTGCAAAGTTGAGCGTAGATTCATCAGCATACCTATCTTTTTTTCTATCATTTATGGCAGTCAGAAAATTCAGAAAACTATTTGTTAGTCAATAGATTCCAAAAGCCACAGATCAAAACTGTAAATTGAATTGAAATCATAGTTCTTCAATAAAGATCATTCATCTGAAGCATCACAATCCTAAATATTAGTTTTCTGAATTATTTGATCGTATTTATCTCTCCAGGTTGTCCATCCAATTCATGACCAAACATTTTACTTGACCGTGGAGCATAAAAGGATGCTCAAAAAAGAGTTTGGTTAGTACCCTTTGCAAGAAGTGTATCAAGCTTTACTGATGTATAAATTCTGATAGTGTTCACTCTTATGGCTGTCATCAGGAATTGAACCGTGAACTTTTGTCCAAAAGCTAGGAGATGCTGTGTTTATACCTGCTGGTTGCGCTCATCAAGTTAGAAATTTGAAGGTATTTCACTTACTACTTCATTTTTAGGTTTTCTTAACTATATTATGTTTCTGAAATTGAAATAATAGGGACCAAGGTTTCACTTACAGTATATCTTGAGATTAATTTCTAAGAGATTCTGTTACACCTTGGTCGTTAGATCACATGCTGACTTGATGCATATTTTGTTCGATGATAAATGGTATCCTTCCTTAAGTACGCATCATTTCACAATACTATTTTGACTTGATGACATATCTACCGAATATGCTTATTCACATCTTAAAGTTTACATGTCCCAATAAGATTTGCGTGCTCTCTAGCAATGTTAATACCACTGCTTTGACTAGTTAGATTTGCTTAGCCGGTAATCGGGGGAGGTTTATGTTTTGATCCATTAGTAACTATGGTAGAATTAGTTTTTTCAAAGGAATACTTTAACTATAAACATCATGAAAGGAATTTTACATGTCTTTGTGATTTCATTGATGGGAACTAGTGATTGAAACAAGTAATCACTTCAACCTGTATTTAATCCTTATTTTAACATGTATTTCCAATCTTAAAAGGGAAATACTACAACTTAAGTCACAAAATGAATATCAGAGCTTTGAGATTTATTGAGAGCGATTTTGAAAAGCCAAAATCGGCTTTACATGCTCATCGTATGTGATATGTTGACTCCAAGGTAGTCAAGGTTATCCATCCGATTTACTTTCAATAATTAACACTCATTGGATATATTTCTCTTAGTTGCGAAACAACCACTATTATCTATGGAGGTTTTGGGAATCTATAGCATGAATTTTGTAATTGACAGATAGGTAACCACAGTTAAACTCCAATCTAATTGTCATGAATAATAATAGGAAGTCATTTTTTAGAATAATTGACTTGTTAGTCATGAAAGCGAAAGGTCAAGATGTTAGCAATGAAACTAATTTCACGCACGGAATTAGTTTTGTTGCTAGAGGCTGAAGTGCGTAGATAAAGAATTAGTACCATATTTGAATTAAGAGAGCTATTTCTTTCTAAAAGTCAATGTCTCTGATTTGTGGTCAATAAGTCAACATGATTAACTTTTTGCTGTTTTCCGGTTGTCATAAGCTTATCTAAACTTTGTTCATTCTCTTAATGGTGATAACTTAATTTCAGTGTTTGTCACCCTCAATAAGCATTTCGTGCTTTCTCTACTATTGAAACTGGTTTCCCCATTCTTGTTGCATTCTTGTGGTTTGCTATGCTGCAAACTTTGTTGACATGTTATAGCTGGTCATAGCACGGGTTAATATATGGTACACACACTTGCTTTCTTGCTCATATTGGTGGTGAATGCAAATGTTAAGTGATATGATATGCTGTTGATTGAGCATTAATTTTCATTGCCATGTTCTGTCATTTTATTATTGACCTCGCCTCTTTTTGGTTGAATATGTGTTACTGCAGTCTTGTATAAAAGTTGCATTGGATTTTGTTTCTCCTGAAAATGTTGGCGAATGTATCCGCCTAACAGAAGATTTCCGTGTTCTTCCTCAGAATCAAAAGGCAAAAGAAGATAAGTTGGAGGTAAACATTCTCTGTTCAATATACATTGCAGTATTATATTTTGTAGAGCGGGTACTTACAATCCAATTATGTGAAGTCCTTGAGTTAAGTTACTTTGGTTGATAGTGGGTCAGATGGGTACATATAAAACCATTAGTTGTAATGAAAACGTCAGTTGTAACCTCCTAAATTTATGATAAAAAAATTACTAGAAGATCATATTTAGTAATTTATTTCTGTAGTATATCAATAATCTATGGAATTATAAAATTTGACTACCAACTAAGGATTCTAAACCAGTATGAGACAGAATCTATAAGTCTGCACAAGTTGACATAATGACAGGTTGGGTCTCTGCAAGACATTAGTTATCGAGTCTCGGTATCTTTATTGTTGCAATCATATCATCTACTAGAAACTTCTTGTGAACCATCAAAATATGATGAGTTAGCCAGATATTATTGCACGAAAATGATTTCATTGTTTTGTTGTAAAATAAAGTGGTGCAATTGCTTTATGGCAGGTGAAGAAAATGGCGCTTTGTGCAGTGGAGGCAGCGGTAAAGGACTTGAAAAATCCGAAAGGAACAAAGTAAGTTGAAAGCATTTCATATGTATCTTTCTTGAAGTAAATTGTGTGAATGTTGACCAGGAGCAAATAATTGAGCCTTGACTATTCTTCTTGTTTGCTGGTTCCGAGTTTATGTGTTCAGTTGTTTGTTTGTTTTCTGTTCATTTACAAGAAAACTGAAACTGCCGCTGAAGTGGCCTGTTTATATTTCCCACTTCTGTCTACAATCATGAAGTTGTACGACAAAGAAAAGCAATAATGGAAGAAGTTGACCAAAGTGAACCTAACTACCATTCTGCATGCTAAACCGAACTTAAAAATGAGAATATTAATACCCAAAACGATTACAGCATGTTTGTATTAGATGAGACTGACTAACTGATGGTTTTGTATATATTAAGTTGCAGAAATAAGGCTAAACCTACGCAGACTGAATCTGTGAAGCGTGAACCTAAGGAGGGTAGATCAAATGGTAGATCCAAGAAGCGTAAAACTGTGCAATAGAAGAAGGATGCAACTCACAGTGTAGTGGCTTTTTGGACCGTGTTTTTATGCCGTACGATCTTATTATATTTTGTAGCAAGCCAAACCCTCGTATGGAACACTTTTTAATTACCTGTAATTCATCAACAAAATACTTAACCGTTTTTGGCCCATACGTGTATGAGATATGAGAAATGCAGGTATCGTTTTTTAGGGTTCGTGTTGGGTATGATGGTGCTATTATAATCAAAGAAGTTGGTGTTTATTTAATGTTTAGTGGTCACTAAATATATAACCAAATTAGAAATAATAATGGATCTCATGCATGATATTAGTATTGAGAGATCTGGTACATTACTGCAACGAAAATTTGAAAGTTGATGTGATAAGTCTTTTTAATCAGTAGTTTAATGATATTCTTTTGTGAATGACCGTTACGTGAGAAACGCTTGGCGTTGGTGAATATACATGACTGAATGAAGAAAGTCGTTTCGTTACTGGAACCCATATTTTGATTTGAGTGCAATTGTTTGTCAACCGGTGTTTAATTAATAACTTTAGTTTGGACATACAGAACATTAAAAAATAAGTGCAAACCGGAATTGGATTCTGACTTTTGAGTGGATCAAAACCGAGAAATATTCTTTGTTGACATATTTGGTTTGTCAATTTGTCTGTCAACATGCTGATAGTTTGTCTTGCCATAATGCCTCAACTACTCGTACTTTTGCGAAACTTATATTCTCTAAAATTGATTTCTTTATCAAGTGTTTTGTAAAACTACAGACTGTTTGTTTACAAGACTATTGATTTCATAATAATGTAGCTTTTATCAAGTCTTACATTTTTAGTTTGTTGGGGCTTGAGGGATATCAAGGTCAATTGTATTCATCAAGGGAGTCACGTTTGCAACAAGTCGATTGACCTTTTTGTTTGATGAAGTACTACAACATCGAGTTGCAAACAATTTTTATTCATCAGGAATTTATAATCACGGTGGAAGTCTCTTTGAAGAATACAAGGTAGGGTTAGGATATACATACCCAATTACCCCCTGTTCTTATAACAATACGAATTCTAACATGTTTTCACTTTTTGGGTGTTGCCTTCTGTAACTAGATAACATAGGGTGAAATTTAAACCGGTAAACATAATAACAGGTTAAACGGGTAAAAAATTGAAGTGGGTCAATTGGGATAGAATTTTTCTAAAGTGAATTCAAATGCTAAAAGCAAAACATTCAACTTATCGGGTAACTAAACTGCTTATGATCATGCTCTTGTAATTCCTTTATGCATAAGTGTTTCAATTAGGGTGGTATAGGGTGTTTTGGATTGCTTATTATAAACTGCTTATAAATTTAAGCAATTACTAACCAGCTTATTTCAGTGAAAACTAACTAAGCAAATAAACCGTTTCCTTTTTTTTTTTTTTTTTTGTCAAACACTTGTTATATATAAGCAAATAATGGCACTTAAATAATGAATGATAGATAACCCTTTATTTACGGATAACACTTTTTGGCTCTTTGAAAACTAATATAACCTCTTTTGATGAACTGAACCTTAATTTGAACCCAGCAGGTATCAGTGGTTCGAGATTTGTTTGGGACTAGGATTGTCTCAAGTTGAAAATTCAACTTGAGATGATCTCCCTCTGTTTGTTTGATATCTACGGTTCGTTTTTCGGCAAGTGGTTCAGGTCAAGTTGGTCGTGGTTCAATGGTTTTTAAATTGTTGTGGCCTATTTTTTTTTGTCGTTCAAATGGTGTTTCGGATCTTGGATCGGTTTTTGGGTTATGATAAACAAGTTCTCAGTATCATGGCTTTTGTTATGTATGTTCGAAGTGTCAATGGTCCAAAGGGTCAACAAAGAAGGGTCATTGGTCCAAAGGGTCAAGGAAGAAGCGCCTACAAAGAAGTAACTTTTGATTTTAAGAGATTATGGAAGATTTTTTTTTTTTTTTATAATCTCCTAAGTTTCGTCTGTCAAACGAATATTATTTTTTAAGTAACTTATTTTTCAAAAAAATAAGCATAATCTCTTCATAATTTGGTGTGCCAAACATGCCCATAATCTATGCTACATGTAAAGAGTGTGGGCCAAATCTTATGGTGTGTTTAGTTTATAAAAGGGTTTGGATTTGGATTTGGGTTTAGATTTTGGTTTACGATTTGGATTTGATTTTGGAGAGATAAAATTATATTTGTTTAATAAATTTTATAATAAAATTAAAAGTATACATATTATTTAAAAATAAAAATATATGTATGTGTGTTAGAGAGAAAGAGATAAATATTAGTAATTAGCGTGTGTAAGATAGTAAGCACACCTCGCTTCCTATCATTAGGTTTTCATATGCCCCGTAATTTGAATCTCATACCTCTCAAACTATAAAAATTTAAAACTTAAACTAAAACCCAATCAAAATCCGCATACAAACGCCACCTTAAAACTTAAAAATGGGTAAAGTGTTTTTCCTAATTTATCTCTTAATACTCCCTTAATCTATATACTACTTATAATAGAGGAAGGCACTTCCCTCCTCTTTAATATTTTAAGACCACCATTAATACAATTTTAAGCAAATACAACCTTGCAAGCATTATTTACAAGTATCTAAAGCACATATAAAACTAAAAACACATTACTCAAATATTACAATTAATACACTATTAAAAACACTCTTTCATTAAAAAATACAAGTGAAAAAAGCATAATTTACAAGTAGTTGAAACACAAATAAAACTAAAAAATACTATTCAACACATACAATTAATACATAATTTAATTCATCATTTCACCAAGATATACAACTATTTAACCACAATATACAATCTAATTAAGTTTCCAAAACATAAATCTGAATCCAGCAGCCTAAAACAAAATGACATTTGTTCGCCGGAAAATTTAGTCACAGGGTACCCGCCGCAGCATCGCGCGGGTACCTTGCTAGTAATCATTAATATATTAAATATCACTTGGCCAACTTTCTATGAATAAAGGGAGTTGATATGCACACCATTAAAATTGATGTGCACACCACAAAATCACACTAGTGATGCACATAGTACAACATATATATCATGATTGTGGTGTACCCATCATTTTTTGTGGTGTGCATATCAACTCTAATTAATAACAATAAACTAGTTTCTATAGCGGAACTACAAATCAAGAACAACTTCAACAAGACCTCGACAAAGGCTTATGATCCTTTAATGTCGAGTGGCACTAACACACACGAGATATTTACACTCAAACGTTTATTAAACGTGAGCTTGAAAAGAATGGGTGTGACTTCCTTTACCATCGGGTATAGGTGTAATTGTCTACATCTCACCTCCTTCATACCTCACTCCAGCATGCTTAGATATTGTCATTGTTTTGATAAAAAAAGTACAAATAAATCTCACCACCTCATCTTTATTTATAAATACTGAGAAGGGGTTGGGGGAAACCTAATCTTTGGTGAACAAAAATCTACTATTGAGGAGGTTATGATATTTTCTAATACATAGCTAACCTCTTTAAGTTTTAGTTAAGTACAACTAGAGAGATAGGTATCATCACCCCCAACCACGCCAAGTCAAACGCCAAATAAGTGGTGGACGTGAAAAATGAAAGAGAACAAAAAAGAAAAATAAACGAGTTGTTAGGCTCAAACGGTTACTTAAAAAAAATCATATATTAAAATTAAACCCCAGTTTTTACACTATATATAGCCATGTACACATTCATTTTACTCACATTACTTCCAATATAACTTTCATTTACACACAAACTAAAAAAAAAGAAAAGAAAAAGTCTCTACAACCAAATGATTCGTTTTTGTATTCTCTTCGTTTTGGCGCCGCCAGTCACCCCCCCTTCCGCCAAGTCAAACGCCAAATAAGTGGCGGACGTGAAAAACAAAAGAGAACCAAGAGTATAAAAGAGCCGAAGCGCCACATAAGTGGCGGACATAGAAAGAGAACAAAAAAATATAAAAGAGTCGTTAGGCTCAAACGATTACTTCTAAAAAAACCATTTTTTTATAATTAAATTAAACCCCACTTTTTACACTATATATAGCCCTAAGCACTTTCATTTTTACACACATTACTTTCGATATCACTTTCATTTACAAACAAACAAAAAAATGTCTCAACAACCAAATGATCTGTTTTTTATTCTCTCTTGGTATGTCGCAACAATCATCTTCGTCAAACCCCTCCTATGCCTGCATCACTAAACTCGATATCTTCCTCGCAACAACCTTTTTTTTTTAATTATTATTTTAATATTGTCCTTTGCAAGTTAGTTTAATGAGTGAACAATTAGTTTGTTTGAAAAAAAAAAGAAAAAGAAAAATAATATAAAATGGTTGGTGAGACCCAAATGACATGTAAATGAGTGTTATAAGTGAGAGAATATTTTGAAGTATGAGTGTTAAAAGTGGTAATGTTGAGGTACTCGACACTCTTATATCATAACTATTACATCTAATAACTAGTTAACAAATATGGCTATATTCCTAAAACATGTTTTGTTAATGTAAAGTAATGTAAAAGGATATATGAATAAATATTTTGTTATTATTTGAAGAGTACAAAGGAAATATCAATTTAAAAGCTATTTTAAGGAGATAGCCGCTTAAAAGGTGTTTGGGGAGTGTTTACTTTTCTCTTAGTGAAGAGAAAAGTGGGCCTAAAACCTTTAGGGCACGTTTGGTAGAGATAATTTCAGAGATTAGAAATGAAGTAGAGAATAGAAATCAGTAGAGAATTTTGTTCAATTCTATTGTTTGGTAATAATTGAGATTTGACCCGAGAAATGAAAAAAAAAAAAAAAAAAAAAAAAGTTAAATAACATTTTGTCATATGACTCACATGCATTTGTTTTTTATTTTTTTTTTAAATTATTTTTTCTAAATAACAATTATAAAAAACATATATTTAAAAAAAGTTATTATTTATACAAGATTCTATTTATTGAAACATCGAATTTCTTGATACAATCTTTATACAAGATTCTAGAAGTAATTGTACCAAAACCTTGTTAAGAAAGTTATCGATATATTTTATATAAAAAAAAAGGTGGGCTAATTAGTGTTGTTAGCATATTATACTATAACAAAATAAAGAAAATGACGACTAAATCTAAGAGAATCTGGAGTAGATCAAGCTAATNAAATAACATTTTGTCATATGACTCACATGCATTTGTTTTTTATTTTTTTTTAAATTATTTTTTCTAAATAACAATTATAAAAAACATATATTTAAAAAAAGTTATTATTTATACAAGATTCTATTTATTGAAACATCGAATTTCTTGATACAATCTTTATACAAGATTCTAGAAGTAATTGTACCAAAACCTTGTTAAGAAAGTTATCGATATATTTTATATAAAAAAAAAGGTGGGCTAATTAGTGTTGTTAGCATATTATACTATAACAAAATAAAGAAAATGACGACTAAATCTAAGAGAATCTGGAGTAGATCAAGCTAATCAACTGACATGCTATTCAAGAGCAACAAGAAAACATTCAAAGTTGACTCGTGTAGGTCGACTCATTTACGAGCTGGGGCTGCTCTAATAAAATTAGAGTCAACTATGAAAGACTCGAAAACTAAAGTTTGTGGAGTTAGTGGGCTTATGTTATTTAGCCGAGTCAAGATCCAAAGTACTGATTAGTCGCCTAATACTTACACCAAAGTTGTCTTTAAAGTTCTTTTTTATACAGATTGATTTGGTTCAAACAAAGATTCTAAGCATTTCTCTATCTAAAATTGTTGTTGCCTCGAAAGTCTAGGTTTGTTTTTTTGAGAACTACACTCCATGTATAAGACTATCATGTTTGGGTTACCGCTAATAACTTTGTGATATATATAGGTCATTTCTGTATGTCTTAAACAGCTCTTTTGTAGGCCTTTGTTAGGTAACAAAGAGGTGTTTTGGTCTATGCAGATTATGATCTATTTATAAACCATAAAGTGAGTTTCCATTTGAGAAGGGTAAATGAGCTGGAGTGATAGTGCATGGTACTAGGAATTGTGAGGTGTGCAAGATGAACCTACATGGTCCTAGTGTGCACTGTCAAAGGAGGAATGGTTGGTACTCACTGTAGGGTGTGTGTTCCCAATTTGTGTGAAGCCATTGTAGTAGATGGAAATGTTGCACAGTTTCCCCTACTGGTGGAGAGGTTATGGGTTCCTAGTGATGCCACTAATCTAGCTTGTCATGGTTATTGTGGTGGCAGGTTGAATGACCATGATAGGTAGATATGGTGGAAATGTAGCTAGATGGTTATTGGTGCTTCAAAGGTGAATGGGCTGCAGATGTTTACAAACTGTTGTTAGTTTGGCTGCAGAATTTTTATAGTTCGTGCTTACCTGAGGAAAGCTCTTGGTATATGTTGTATGTTTCAGTTTGTGATGATTTGAGGTGAATGGGCTGCAGATGTTTACAAACTGTGAATGGGCTTCAAAGGTGAATGGGCTGCAGATGTTTACAAACTGTTGTTGTTTGGCTGCAGAATTTTGATAGTTCGTGCTTACCTGAGGAAAGCTCTTGGTATATGTTGTATGTTTTAGTTTGTTATGATTTGAGAATAGGCATGTCTATTGCTCTAATCTTTTATTTGTATGAATCATTGTCATTAATAAAATATGTTCACCTTGTGCACAAAAAAAATAACTTTGTGCTTCTAAATAACAATATGCGATATCATAAAATACAAATGTTAATCCATTTTAACCAAAAGAACGTCATCATTTAACTGTAATAAACATTTTTTTAGTTAAGATTCAAGATGGGAACTGTTTATTTATAACGGCATTGTTAACGCCGTGTTTTTAGCATGAAATAGATAACACAAAGTTATAACGTGATAGGGACATGAGAGCTCACGGTATCATGACATTGAGGGTGCGTTATTGCTTACGTGGAATGGCCTTAACTCAAGTTATGCTTAAGTTATGATACCGTATGTCTGAGTTATGGTATTGTGTTAACCCCACATTATCATGGCAACCTTGCGTTAAGATGCAAACTTGAATATATATATATATATATATATATATATATATATATACCCAGCCTAAAATGTGGTGTAATTTTTTTTTTTTATTTATTTTTAAATTGGACTCAAAATGTGTTGTTATGGTTATGATTAGATTTGTTTTTTTGGATGTTAAGGCTAAAATGTTAAAGCTGGTGTGGCGCTGAGTTATGGCATAACTCAGGGCCCGCTTAGTTAAGGGGGTAAGCAATGGGAAAAATAATGATTGATGGATCTTTGTTAAAGGGAATATAATGACCATTACATAGTATTGGGTAATACCTCATTCGAAAACAAATTAAAAGAAATGCTCATTATATTGCATTATATCCTTTTTATGATTGCTTTTCCCTTTCCTCTCTTTAAACCAAACGGGCCTCAATGTCATAATACCAAGTGCTCGTAGTGAATAGCTACATTTAAACGCATCACCTCATATGTTTACCCACTTATCGATTTTTGGTAATTCCCACTATGACCACCGAGCACTGACCAGCAAAAACAATTCTTTATCCTCTAGTCCATTTTTCATTTCTCAAGTTTTAATATTGTTTATAGGTTTGTTTCATTAAAAAATCTTAAACACATCAATGCAATAAAAAAAGACTGACGTACATAATCATTAGTAAAATTTGTTAATATATACTCGTACTTGTCACTTTCCAATAACATCATTATACTACATCTTATAACATGAGTCTATATTTTAGCTTTTATAGACTTAATTTAGAGAATATACGATTTAGTGTGGTTTAAGCTAAACGCATTGTCATAGTTGTTCATGTTCATAAACAAATGAACTTGAACAGATGAACCAATATAATCGAACAAGTAGATTTCTTTTGTTTTTGTTTTTGTTTTGTGGTCAAGAAAATAAACTCCTTTATGCTAACTTAATTAGTTAATTGCCACTTATCATAGCTTCTTGGATACAATACAATACAATGTAATTAGAATAATACGTGTGGCCACGCCAACCTCCTGAAAAGAGAGGGCTTTACCTGGCTTGAGTCTGTGTGGCGGTGGGTTCAAACCCCGTGGATTAGTCGGCCAAAAAGTCAGAAATCATGGTCACCAAAAAAAAATATAATAATAATAAAAAATAATACGTGTGGCAAGAAATGAATGCATAAACGAGAAACATAAAAGCATACATTCATATTTGAACAAATACAATATTGTAAATTGAATAGAAAAGTAACACATATTTAAACTAACAAATTATCTACTAGCGTGCAAGAACCAAAGAAATGGATTGAATCAAAGAATATCCAAAAATATTACAATGAGAATTCTATGACATTCTACCTACTCAGTTTTTGGGTTTAGAATTGCATTGTAAATTTAGCAGTCCGGTTTCGACTTGAAAATCGTTGTATCTCTAACACGTCATAATTCATAAATAACAACAACAAAACCTAATCACAATAATGTGCGAGTTAATAAGAGATTTGATAATGATGTAAACAATCATGCGCTTATCTAAAGAGTAAAGAAACTCCTTTAATAAAGAACCCCGACTTGTAAAGTGTCACAAATTTTAGGCTAATGCATCAAACCTATAATTTTAGTGAAACAACATCAATGTAACCAACAAACATAGAACACTTGGTGGTGTTTGTTTGTTAAGAGGGTCTGAATCTGAATCTGAACCGCACATCTGAATCTGAATCTGATGCGTAAATGTCTGAATCTGACCGCATCTGAACGGGAAAAAAAACTCATGTTTGAACCGCACATTTGCTTGCTCGTACTAATTTTTTTTGGGTTTTTATTTGTGTCAGCAAGAGGCAACAAGATGCATTCAGACACCCCTCTCAAGTCTAAACCATTAAGATCTTACTGCATCTGAACGCGTCTGAACGGAAAATAAAAAACAAACGGTCTGAACGTCAAAATGTCTGACCGATTCAGACACAGTGCCCATTCAGAGGCTGTTAAGAGGCAAAAAATAAAAAACAAACACAGCCTTAGTTTCAACTGAATAAAAATAAACCTAGAACCCATCAAAAAATTAGTTTATTTCATATCATACACCAAAAGTCATATTTAGACAACAAAACAATTTTCTTATCCAAACACTAGTTTCAAAATTTCTTATTTTTCAACAGTGTAAAGAGAAAAACCTGAAAAGATAAAAAAAATTAATCCCAAACACCATCTCAAGACTACCTGCAATAAAGG
Organism: Artemisia annua; assembly: GCA_014162995.1. Lineage (NCBI taxonomy): Eukaryota > Viridiplantae > Streptophyta > Magnoliopsida > Asterales > Asteraceae > Artemisia > Artemisia annua. The sequence continues at coordinate 157,378 of LBNU01002417.1, forward strand.
TCATGACCACTAGTGGTCGCTTACTACTCCGCCACACGTGGATGGTTTTTGTTGGTGGTTTATGATCCCGGTTATCAAATTTACCACCAACAACATCACCATCGGCTACTCAGCGCTAAATCACGTACATTTTCATCAACCACAAACATTACCACCAACAAGGTGTAATAAGACAAGCAACTTGACTACCTAAACAGACCCCACCAAAATACAAATATACCCAAAAAATCAAAATCACACACACAACCACACAATAACCAAGTTCCACAAGTTGGTCTATGCAGAGACTGACTTCTCAATATTTCAAGCCATAAACACGTCGTTGGGTGGGTATTAGACCGGAAAGTAATGGAAGTGAGGCCTCACTCGTGAGGTCCTCCCTCATGCGCCTCCTCATGCCGACAAACACTCCTCACGACACGAGTGAGGAAGAGAAAAAAGAGAGGATAAATGTGACCGACTCACCTCTTGGTTCTCTTGCGATCCTTTTATATTTTAATGTTTTTTTATTTTGTATGTGAGTTATTTATTAAGCTATATTTGTATAAAGTGAGTGTTTTAAAAAAGGTGAGGGATTGATGTGATCACTAGGATTAAAAAGTGAGAAAAATGATGTGGAAGATGAGTGTGTATTACCTTTAGTTTTATAGTAACTCATGTGTGGATAGGGGTGGATGACACATCCAACAACCCCTACTACACCCGGCCTTAAAGGGGCGCCCAACCACAATCCTTATTACATCTAGTTCAAATGAGAAAAGTGAACTACCACAACAAATATGAAATGATAGAGATAAAAAGCGAAATACATGGTAAAATATCTTTGTACCGTGTTATATAGAGACAAAAAAAGGGTAAAAAAGTCATCAAAATTGAAAAACCCACACTTGCTTGTATAAAAGAAAAAGAGATAATTCCATATATACCAATATAAACATCAAAATGCCATGTATACCCAAAATACAAGTTTTGAATGCATGATTTACAATGAAGTTAAAACATGCTTTAGGTAAATATGACATTATGGTGTTTAAGTTAATGTCAAAAGGAAGCGTAACTGGCACTCTTACACGATTCAAACGTCAGTCCTCTTAATTATAATGTCAAAATAAACAACAATAAATAATTTTTAAAGCTAAATAAGCATACTTGCCTGTGGTTTGTTTGATTTTTTGTAAATTTAATCAAATATTCACAAGTTAAATATGTGTAAGGTCCACCACATAGGATGAGACCCCATTTTATCTTGTGGACATAAAAGTGACATTGCTAAATACATTCCCAACCTTGACATGAAAATGACCATCTCTTTTTGTTTGTATACGTAGTATTTTTTTATTTTTCACGCATCTTTTCTTTTTCTGTAATCCCACGCAAATGACTTTCACGAATTTAGACTCCGTAATATAATACTCTGAGGATATATTTTTTCATATATGAACAAACAATATTCCCTTTAAAGTTACGTTTTTAGCTATTTCACTGCTTGAAACTTCTTAAATTATTGATACATTATTTATAAGAATAAAAAGTAAAGTGCACCAAAACTTTGTTTAAAAAGTTATTGACATAAATTGTATTAAGTTGAAATAAACCTGATACATGATGTTCCTTAATCACAAAAGAAATAAAAGATTTATTTTTCAACATGACCTATCATGTGTTTGTTTAACATGAGATGGTTTTAACCGGAAAGTTAGTGATCAATTTAAGACAAGTGGGTAGTTAAACTTGTTAACATATTCCTATTCTCCTTAATTTGGCAAAAGAATCTAAAGAAAATGGTGTGTCATTATATTTTTAGAAACATGTCTAGGAGTAAAAGTGTAATCAAAGCAATCAACTTACTTGCATTCAAGATCAACAAGTAAAAACATTATAAGTTAACTCGTTAAAAATCGACCCAAGTTCCAATTGGAGTTACTCTAGTTAATTATAGAGTCGCCACTGAAAGACTTGTACGCTAAAGTTTGTTGAATTATTGGGATTGTGTTATTACACCGCGTGGAGATCAAAAGTACCCAGTCGCCTAATACCACCACCAAACGTGTCATAAAGTTTTGTTGAATATATTATACAAATTGATTTCATTTGAACAAAGAAAGCATGGATCATTTATCTATCTCAAAATGTGGTTGCATCATGTTTAAGTCTAGGATTGCATTGTTAAGTAGAGTTTGGCAATATTTCAACATAAATAAACTCAGTTGCACACCATCTATAAGAGAAAAAATTAAACATTTCCGTGATAACTTTATGTTTCTAAAAATAACAATAAAGACAATTGTTTATTCATGTTAGGAAAAAGAACAAGAACTAACATAAATAAATACTAAAATTAGTTAAAATTCCAAATGAATAGTGTTAATTTGTAACGGCATTATAATCGCCGTTAAGTTTGAGAGTGGAAAAAATAACGGAAAAACGTGATAAGGACATGGGTGGATAGTGTATATAAAACGTATCACCTCAGTTGTTTCCTGACTCTCTATTTTGATTGTAATTTCCATCATGGCTAGTGAGGCGAAAACTATTTTTTTATCCTCTACTCAATTTTTTTATTCTAAGTTTTAATAAATTAACGGATACGAGTACTATGTTGCATTTTAATAATGTTGAACACACCAACATAATATAAAATGATTGACCCATAGAATCATCATATAGTGACTAAGGGTGGTGGCAATGGCCAGCGGCATGGCCATACCGCCGGTGAACACCGCCGCCACCTCGGCGGTATGGCCAGCGGCATGGTGTAAACGGCATCACATGATTCGGAGGTATGGAGTGGCATGGGAGCAAATATGACCGTTGGGGCTAGAAAACAAANATGTTTTCTTACATACACCTTAATACACATGCCTGCGTATTAAGGTGTATGTAAGAAAACATGCATGTTCATATAAAACATGTATGTTTTCTAATGCATAATTGGAGTTCTCGCAGCTCCCGCACTTAACAGGGTTCTAAAAATAAAACCATTTTACATTGATCTGTTACACTTAACATGTTTTTATATGAACATGTATGTTATGCATGTATGTGTATTAAGGTGTATGTAAGAAAACATACATGTTTTATATGAACATGCATGTTTTCTAATGCAAAATTAGAGTTCTCGCAGTTCCCGCACTTAACAGGGTTCTGAAAATAAAGATACACATAAAATGATTGACCCATAGAATCATCATATAGTGACTAAGGGTGGTGGCAATGGCCAGTGGCATGGCCATACCGCCGGTGAACACCGCCGCCACCTCGGCGGTATGGCCAGCGGCATGGTGTAAACGGCATCACATGATTCGGAGGTATGGAGCGGCATGGGAGCAAATATGACCGTTGGGGCTAGAAAACAAAACAAAAATATAAACGTTGGTTTGTTCTTGCGTTTTTTTTTTTTTTTTTTTTTTTTTTTTTTTTTTTTTTTTTTTTTTTTTTTTTTTTTTTTTTTTTTTTTTTTTTTTTTTTNAAAAAAAAACCATTTGGGCTAGAATCTTTTTTTCTTAAATGGTTTTGTGTATAGTATGGTTTTGGGCTAGTTTAGTGTAAATGAATTTTCTCTTTATTATTAATGAAATATTTATGTTTTTATTAAATTGTTTAATATAATTTATGAAAAAAAAAAGTTGGGAGGTATGAAAAAGGCATGGTTGTCACTAAAAAAGGTTTGGGAGGTATGAAAAAAGTATGAATGAGGTGAAATGAGGTGGAATGATATTATTGGTGGATTTGGGAGGTATGATTTTTTTCGGAAGCATGACTGCCACCATCCTAAAGATGATATCTCGGTAAAAAGTTATCAATTGTCACTTTTCAATAACAATCATTATTTTGCTTAAAAAATAAAAATAAAAATAACAATCATTATGCTACACCTTTAATACGGAGTATGATTCTACATGTAGCTTTTTAGAGAGTTTATTACTAGAGTTTTAGACACTGCACCTATTGGTGTGGTTTAAACTAAACAAAACTAGTGTTGTCATAGTTATTCATGTCCAGTTAAGACTAACTTTTTTCTTATTATTATTATTATTATTATTATTATTATTATTATTATTCATTCATTTATTTATTTATTTTTCTTTTTAGAATGACAAATTTTTCATACCTATTATCAGAGGGAGATAATACGCGCTGAACTCTTTTTGTCCTTAGTCATGGTTTTGTCCCACTGGTTTTTCCTGACAAGGTTTTTAATGAGGCAGCATTTCCTAAGCGTATTAACAATATGGATATCCAAGAGGGAGTGTTATGGATAATTATTAGTGGATGTTCAGATAGCCCATAAGAGGCCCACAGCCCAGTTAGCTATTAGGGTTTTTACCCTACTGTTTATCTTATATATACCCCATGTATCTTAGACATTATAGATCAATAAGAAGAATACTTTTCATTCCTTCAACTCTTGTTCATAACACGTATCAGTTTATTTAATGAGTATTTAATGCATTTTTTGTTAAATTAGAAAGCCTGTGTCTATTAAATACACGCTAACTTATGCCCATAGACACTTGTTAGCAAATACATTCGTAACTACAAAAATTACCATCAAAAGATTGAAAATGATCAACTCGGTTTCATCATGTATATGTGAGTCAAAAACTCAAAATCCTTATCCTTGGATAACTTAAACTTTAAATAGAATTATATTTGTCTACAAAACGGCAAAATTATATTTATTCTATGTAGCTATTTATAACTCATTTAACTTGTAATCTACCATAAATAAACAAAACCTTATTCATCATCCAATTTGATTTGAATATTCCATATGAGACAATAAATTCAACAAGCCAATCACATTCTAATTTGTATATGATACCAATGCAAAATAAAAGGACAATCCACAAATGGTTCGTCTTATTTTTATGCGTACAGGTGTTGGTGTTATAGAGCACACATATTCGTGCCTCCTGCACATAAATATCACACAGCTTTATTGTCGTTCCACTGTCTTGGGTGTGTTTGGTAAAAGTAGCAGTGAGCTGTTAGCTGCTTGGTATTATTTGCGTATTAAGTGGGTATCTAACTTAAGTCACTAATTTTAGGTTGTAAATTAACTATCCAAAGACGAGCAATTGATTCGTGCTTTATTGCGTATAAAACTATCATAAAAACAAGTTGAGACCAAGCTTTTAAACACGTCTCGAGTGAAACCAGAGCTGAAAGCATAAAGCTCGAAGCGAGCTGAGTAACATTCTTTTTGTTTCGATAATCAGGGTTCACTTTTTAATCTAACATATGTATTTCATATGAAAGAGGTTGATTATTTTTTGTACGTGATACTCAAGACTATAACTTGGTCACTCTACATGTTACTGCATGAATTTTGATTGCCACACTATTCAAATGTCAATAACACATTGATCTAGCTAAATAAGCATTATGGCCTTGTGGGTGAACAATTATGCTTATTTATCTCTTTCATAATTCGATTAATCAAAAGTGAAATATGTGTAACAGGGCCCATTTAATCTTGCAAGTCAAAATAGTAGTGTTGCCATATGCATTTTCCTAGACCTTAAACATGAAAATGAGTATCTTTTTTGTTGTGTATTCTAACGTAACTGACTTGTACGAATATATAATCTCAATATCATGTAATGATTCTTCTTTGGATATGTGACTTTTTTCTATAGATATTTTATTTATTGAAACATCTTAAGTTCTTGATACAATATTTAAACAATATTCTAGAAGTAATTGTACCAAAACCTTGTTTAGAAAGTTGTCGGTATATTTTATAAAAAAAGGTGGGCTAATTAGTGTTGTTAGCATATTCTACTATAACAAAATAAAGAAAATGACAACTAAATCTAAGAGAAGTTGGAGTAGATCAAGCCAATCAACTGACATGCTATTCAAGAGCAACAAGAAAACATTCAAAGTTGATTCGTGTAGGTCGACTCAATTACGAGCCAGGGCTGCTCTAATAAAGTTAGAGTCGACTATGAAAGACTCGACAACTAAAGTTTGTGGAGTTAGTGGGCTTATGTTATTTAGCCGAGTCGAGATCCAAAGTACTGATTAGTCGCCTAATACTTACACCAAAGTTGTCTTTAAAGTTCTTTTTTAAACAGCTTGATTTGGTTCAAACAAAGATTCTAACCATTTCTCTATCTAAAATCGTGGTTGCCTCGAAAGTCTAGGTTTGCATTTTTAAGAACTACACTCCATGTATAAGACTATCATGTTTGGGTTACCGTTAATAACTTTGTGCTTCTAACTAACAATATGTGATATCATAAATGTTAATCCATTTTAACCAAAAGAACACCATCATTTAACTGTAATAAACATTTTGTTAGTTAAGATTCAAGATGGGAACTGTTAAACGGCATTGTTAACGCCGTGTTTTTAGCATGAAATAGATAACGCAAAGTTATAATGTGATAGGTACATGAGAGCTCACGGTATCATGACATTAAGGGTGCGTTATCGCTTACGTGGAATGGCCTTAACTCAAGTTATGCTTGAGTTATGATACCGTATGTCTGAGTTATGGTATTGCATTAACCCCACATCACCATGGCAACCTTGCGTTAAGATGCAAAATTGAATAAAAACAAATAAATAAATTACATATCCGGCCAAAAATGTGGTGTAAATTTTTATTTATTTATTATTTATTTATTTTTTTTTGTTATTTTTTTGTGACCCAAAATTTAGTGTTATGGTTGCGTTATGATAAAATGTGTTTTTTGGATGTTAAAATTGAAATGTTAAAGCTGATATGGTGCTGAATTATGGCATAACTCAATGTCATGTTACAAATTGCTCACAGTGAATAGCTACATTTAAAACGCATCACCTCATATGTTTACCCACTTCTCGACTTTTGACCACTGAGCACTGACCCAGCCAAAACAATTCTTTATCCTCTTGTCCATTTTTCATTTCTCAAGTTTTAATATTGTTTATAGGTTTGTTTCATTAAAAAGTCTTAAACACATCAATGCAACTAGCAGCGTACCCGCGCGATGCGGCGGCTGGTACCCTGTAATAAAATTTGCGACGATGAATATCTCGAATTATTATTCCGGGTTGCTGGATCTCATATTTTGTATTTTGGAAGCTTAATTATATTGTATATTGTGGTTAAAAAGTTGTATTTTTTGTGAAGGAGTGTTTTAATAGTGTATTAGTTGTATTAATAGTGTATTTTTTTTATTTTATTTTATGAAGGGGTGGAAGCTAATTATTTTGGAAGCTTAATTATATTGTACATTGTGCTTAAATAGTTGTATTTTTGGGTGAAGGGGTGTTTTTAATAGTGTATTATGAATAGTATTTTTTTTTTTGGTGCTTTAAGTACTTGTAAACTATGTTTTTATAAGTAGTATTTACTTAAAATCTATATTAGAAAATCTTAAAAAATTAATAGCAGAGAAGTGTCTAAATACATTATAAGTAGTATAGATAAAAAAAGACTGACATGCATAATCATTAGTCAAATATGTTAATATATACTTGTCACTTGTCACTTTCCAATAACATCATTATACTACATCTTATAACATGGGTCTATATTTTAGCTTTCATAGACTTAATTTAGAGAATATACCATTTAGCGTGGTTTAAGCAAAACGCATTGTCATAGTTGTTCATGTTCATAAACAAATGAACTTGAACAGATGAACCAATATAATCGAACAAGTAGATTTCTTTTGTTTTGTTTTGTGGTGAAGATAATAAACTCCTTTATGCTAACTTAATTAGTTAATTGCCACTTATCATAGCTTCTTGGATACAATACAATACAACGTAATTAGAATAATACGTGTGGCCACGCCAGCCTCCTGAAAAGAGAGGGCTTTACCTGGTTTGAGTCTTTGTGGTGGTGGGTTCAAACCCCCTTAATTAGTCGACCAAAAAGTCAGAAATCATAGTTACCGAGAAAAAAAAAAGAAAAAGAAAATAAAAAATAATACGTGTGGCAAGAAATGAATGCATATACGAGAAAGATAAAAGCATACATTCATAATTGAATGAATACAATATTGTAAATTGAATATAAAAGCAACACATATAAACTAACAAAGTATCTACGAGCGTGCAAAAACCAAAGTATATCCAAAAATATTACAATGAGAATTCGATGACATTCTAGTGAGGCGAAAACTATTCTTTTATCCTCTACTCAATTTTTTTATTCTAAGTTTTAATAAATTAACGGATACGAGTACTATGTTGCATTTTAATAATATTGAACACATCAACATAATATAAAATGATTGACCTATAGAATCATCATTTAGTGACTAAAGGTGATATCTTAGTAAAAAGTTATCAATTGTCACTTTTCAATAACAATCATTATTTTGCTTAAAAAATAAAAATAAAAATAAAAATAAAAATAACAATCATTATGCTACACCTTTTAATACAGAGTATGATTCTACATGTAGCTTTCAAGAGAGTTTATTAGAGTTTTAGACACTACACCTATTGATGTGGTTTAGACTAAACAAAACTAGTGTTGTCATAGTTATTCATGTCCATTTAAGACTAACTTTTTTCTTAGTATTATTTATTTATTTATTTATTCATTTATTTATTTAATTTTCTTTTTAGAATGACAAATTTTTTCATGTCCATTTCACAAGTGCCTCTAGCGAGGCTTGAATACACAACCTTTAGGTTGGTGGGCAACTCACATACCACTAGACCAAAGGCCTTGGGTATTTATGACTTTAACTAGATAGACGAATGAACTTGAATAGTTGAACCATTATGAACAAGTGAATATCTTTTGTTTGCGTTCTCGGGTGAAGATGATAAACTCCTTTAAGCTAACTTAATTGTATCACTTCTCACACTCCTTAGATACAAAACAATATATTCAAACCATATGCGTAACAAGATATGAATGTATGAGAAACATTGGTGCCTACTAGCGGGAGTGCAATAACCTAAAATTGGATCGAATCGAACCATATCTAAAAGAGAATCATATCACATGCTGCCTACTTGGTTTTCGGTTTAAAATTGAATCGTAAATTATCCGTTAAGTTAGATTTACAGCTTCCTTTATAGATCATAAGCGACACCCAAATATCATTGATGCAAACTTAACATTTCTTTCATAAACAACAACNAACAAGTGAATATCTTTTGTTTGCGTTCTCGGGTGAAGATGATAAACTCCTTTAAGCTAACTTAATTGTATCACTTCTCACACTCCTTAGATACAAAACAATCTATTCAAACCATATGCGTAACAAGATATGAATGTATGAGAAACATTGGTGCCTACTAGCGGGAGTGCAATAACCTAAAACTGGAACAAATCGAACCATATCTAAAAGAGAATCATATCACATGCTGCTTACTTGGTTTTCGGTTTAAAATTGAAACGTAAATTAACCGTTAAGTTAAATTTAAACATCCTTTATAAATAATAACCAACAACCAAAAAAAATTGAAAAAAAATAAAATTATTTAAAAAAAAAAAAAACAAAAAAAAAAAAAAAAAAAAAAAAAAAAAAAAAAAAAAAAAAAAAAAGATGAGTTAATTTTCATATCACACACGAACAATGGTTATACACACACACAATAACAAAAACATCGACAAAAATCACTTGTAAGTGAACTATGAGAATGTTAACTACAAGGGGTGACACAACGACAAGCTTTTCAAAGAAGAGGTCAAGGGCTCGAATCTAACGGGGAGAAAATTAATCCCCTTGTGGCCACGAAGGTTCACTTGCATCGACTCCGGGCTATCCAAAAGGGTAGTCTCCCTGGGATTAGTCGGCTCGCAATGTCGAGTCGAAAACCCTTTTAAACCCCAAGACAAGGGTAAGAAAGTCACCAAAATTCTTTGAACCGTAGAAAGCTAAATACATGGTAAAAATATCTTTGAACCGTATATATATCCGGACAAAAAAAGGGTAAAAAAGTCACCAAAATTGAAACAAAAAGGAAAATGATTGAGGGACCTAAATGTGTGCCTAATTTATGCCTAAAGTGATGTTGAAGTGTTTTATTGGTTAGTGACGAAGTGGGTCCATCCGGTATCACCAATAGAATGATGGCACATAAGATTAGGCATATAATTAGACACACGAATTAGACATGACAATCAATGCTTAGACAAAAATTAGCACACGAAGAAAAAGTCCCCAAAATTCAAAAGCAAACACATATTCACAAGACCTCTTTGTAAAAGAAATATTTTGACTCTTGTTTACCATTTTTACCCTTCACCTTCCACATTCCCTTTGTAAACCCTTTCTCTGTCTCTCTGAAAAAAACAAAAAACCAACAACAATGCCTGGTCACGGTGGTTCGCCGGTGAGGTTCTCATAAAAGCAAACCATTTCTTGGTTTGTGTTGAGTTTGTTTGATGCTACTATGTGCTTTTTTAGTATGTGTTTTTAAAGATATGAATGTATGAGAAACATTGGTGCCTACTAGCGGGAGTGCAATAACCTAAAATTGGATCGAATCGAACCATATCTAAAAGAGAATCATATCACATGCTGCCTACTTGGTTTTCGGTTTAAAATTGAATCGTAACTTATCCGTTAAGTTAGATTTACAGCTTCCTTTCTAGATCATAAGCGACACCCAAATATCATTGATGCTAACTTAACATGTCTTTCAGAAACAACAACAACAAATTAAAAAAAAAAAAAAAAAAAAAAAAAAAAAAAAAAAAAAAAAAAAAAAAAGGAATCAAAGATGAGTTAATTTTCATATCACACACGAACAATGGTTATACATACATACAATAACAAAAACATCGACAACAATCACTTGTAAGTGAACCATGAGAATGTTAACTGCAATGGGTGACACAACGACAAGCTTTTCAAAGAAGAGGTCAAGGGCTCAAATCTAACGGGGAGAAAATTAATCCTCTTTTGGCCACGAAGGTTCACTTGCATCAACTCCGGGCTATCCAAAAGGGTAGTCTCCCTGGGATTAGTCGGCTCGCAATGTCGAGTCGAAAACCCTTTTAAACCCCAAGACAAGGGTAAGAAAGTCACCAAAATTCTTTGAACCGTAGAAAGCTAAATACATGGTAAAAATATCTTTGAACCGTATATATATCCGGACAAAAAAAGGGTAAAAAAGTCACCAAAATTGAAACAAAAAGGAAAATGATTGAGGGACCTAAATGTGTGCCTAATTTTATGGCTAAAGTGATGTTGAAGTGTTTTATTGGTTAGTGACGAAGTGGGTCCATCCGGTATCACCAATAGAATGATGCCAAATAAGATTAGACATATAATTAGGCACACGAATTAGGCATGACAATAAATGCTCAAACAAAAATTAGCACAAGAAGAAAAAGTCGCCAAACACATATTCACAAGACCTCTTTGTAAAAGAAATATTTTGACTCTTGTTTACCATTTTTACCCTTCACCTTCCACATTCCCTTTGTAAACCCAGTCCACCACTCTCACCATTTGACAAAGACTATTCAATTCACACCTCCAAAAACACACACATAAACCCTTTCTCTGTCTCTCTGAAAAAAACAAAAAACCAACAACAATGCCTGGTCACGGTGGTTCGCCGGTGAGGTTCTCATAAAAGCAAACCATTTCTTGGTTTGTGTTGAGTTTGTTTGATGCTACTATGTGCTTTTTTAGTATGTGTTTTGATTGTGTTTGGGTTACCTATTATTGTGTTTTGCACAAGGTTTATAGAGTGACATTGTTTGGGTTTTATAAAATTTATTTACTCTGTTTTGTAATGAGGGGTTTTAAGATATCTTTTGTAAAATGGTTTTATAGTGTCACAACTTTATGGAGGGTTTTATAAAAAAAATCTGAGTTGTTCAAAATCTTATCACAAAAAGGATGATGTTAGGCTTTTTGGTTGAAATTGCTATGAATTTTGGTTGAATGCATAACTGATTATAAGTAATTAGTTGTGTTTCATGAGTCTCAAATATCCAAGTCTGATAAGATTGAAAATGTTTGTATTAATGAATGAATTTGTGTATTGTCTCTAGTGTTTATGCAAATGTATCTTGAAATATACTGTTTTAATATCTTATTTTGTTAGATGATGATTCCCCAAATGATGCTTTTGTAAAATGGCCACAACCTAAAGATAAGTAGATGTGATTCTGTAAAATGGTCATCGAATTAACATTTCATTTCTGGATGAATTTAATAATGTTTCTGTTTTAGGACATAACTGAGTTGTGATCATCGATAAGATGATATGTAGATGTGTTTTAGTACATAAATGGATTTTTATATACACAGCCTTTTTTTATATTGCAAATGACTAGTTGTTTTTGTGTTTGTCATTCAAATTATAGAATTGATTTATGAACTGGTTCGGGAATAAACAAATCTGTACCATTCAGTGTCTTGCTCTCTGTTTCATGATGTTTATACTGTTCTTTATGTGTTTAATTTTGATCGAAAAGAATGGTGATAGCTTGTGGAAATCTATATACGTTGAGCTTTTCTCTTTTCTCTTGTTTTACAGTCTCTCTTTTACAACATCTGAGTTCAGTTTGTCTTTTACTCTCTGTTATCAACATTGCTAGTAATATTTTAAGCAATAATGCTTACTGGCTCTCGCGTTGGTTTATGTTGCTCTTCATTCGTTAAATTTGATTGAAAAAATTTTGTGTGAACATGTGTATGCTAAGTTTTGTCTGTTATGATAACCGGATTTCGCTTGTTAAAGTATATGTAATTGGTTTTCAAAAAAAGGGCTAAAGTTGTTTTGAAAATTGTCATGTGATAGTGATGGTCATATGCAGTTAGAAAGGACTAAAATGTTGGGATTACATAAAACACATATATGATTAGGCTAGATGTGGACATAAACAAATCCGTATTGTTACAGTGTTCTGTTTTTTATGCTTACGAAATGATATGCGGCTCACGATGGAATTTCCATGTGTTAGGTGACAATTGCTCCCGAGGTTATCGATCTCCAAGACCAAGAGCAGAGATATCATGAAGTTTCTCAGTGACTCATACGGTGCTTCCCACTTGGGTAATCTGCTGCTAGCGTATGATGGCAAGAAGAGTGCATTTGCTGCTGGGCCTTTGCCGTTTGATTCAAAAGAGTTTGTTTGTTAAGCTCGCTGAAGAGAATGGGTACACTTTGTCTTTCACTATCTTGTGTTTAATAATTATGTTTTCAAAAATGTTTTCGTTTGTAATTTTTGGTTTCGTATTTTAGGGGGGAGCGTGAATTTAAAGTTACCATCAAGTTTGCTGCAAGAAAAGAGCTAGGCCATTTGAGGCAGTTTTTGGCTGGGAGACAACAAGATAATCCCCAGGAGACTATCCAAGCTCTCGATGTGGTTCTACGAGAGTCTGCTTCTAAAGAGTAATCAACATTTATTTGTTTAAGTTTTAGTAGTTTTTTTTATCTGTTTAAATGATTACATTCTGAATGCAATGTTTTGGATAATGCAGCCGTGAGATAGTCGGGGAGATCTTTGTTCCACACTGATTTTGGAAGAGGGCCTCTTGGTGATGGGATCGAGTACTGGAAAGGTTTTTATCAAAGCCTTCGACCAACACAGATGGGACTGTCACTGAATATTGGTGCGTTTCTTGACTTTTGTGCTTGTATAATTTTGTTCATTGACTAGCATTGTTTAGTTTGTTGATAATCTGCTTATATAAATATCTTATGTTGCAGATATGTCGGCGAGGGCTTTTTATGAGCCTAAGTTGTTATCGGAGTTTGTTCGTGAGTTCCTGGGAACAGACATGTCAAGACCTCTGTCTGACCAAGAAAGAATCAAGGTATTCACATTTAGTATAGTCCTTTTGTTATTTACATTGTTGAGAAAAAGATCAAAGGTTCTTATCTGGTATTTTCTAACTCTCAGGTGAAGAGAGCTCTCAAAGGAGTTAGGGTGGAGGTCCGCGGTCAGGATTACAAGAGACGATATAAGTTTCAAGGTTTGACGGCTCAACCGATTAGCCAGCTGAAGTAAGTTTGTTTTGCTTACCGAATTACTTTTTACTCTTACTGTTTGAAAGAAATCAATATTTCAGAATTACTCGTACTTTTTACTATAGGGGATTGAAAGTAGACTTTGAACTTTGTAGGCAATTAAAATTCAGAATTACATTTTGATTTGCTTGTACACGGTTGCTCTTGTATTGTTTTTATTTTCTCTCAATAGATAAGAGAATTTCTTGTACTTGTGATTCTCTTCGTTATATTCGGCTAATCCTTTTTCTTGTTGTATGTTTTAGTTTTATTGATGAGACGGGAGCCACCAAAACTGTAGTTCAGTACTTCCTAGAGAAATACAATGTTCAGCTGCGTTTTCCAGCTCTTCCTGCTGTTCAAGCTGGCACTGATGCAAAGCCTACTTATCTTCCAATGGAGGTAAGCTACATGAACTATTCTGAGTATTTAATTTGTAAAATTGAGGTAAATGATAATCATTTCTTTGGATGTTTATTTTGAAAGCAAAAACTAAACACGATAATTGAAATCCATTTCCGAGTCTGCTGCTTTAAACTTTTGTTGATCGAAAAACATTTTCCATCTATATAATTACTCTTTGGCTTTCAATTAAAATCTCTTTATGAGTATTGTTTATATTGAAAGCTAAACCTGAACAAGATAAATGTATTATATTTTACCTTCTTCTATTTATATACTTTATCACAACTAATTCAGTGTAATATTTGCTTGTTTCGATGTGTATAATTGTAGATCAGTTGGGTCACTCCTGGTCAAAGATACGCTCTAAAGCTGAATGAAAGACAAGTGACTCAGTTCCTAAGGGCAACGTGCCAGCGGCCAAAAGATAGGGAGGATAACATAGATAATGTATGAATTTTGACATTTCATGAGCTAAAACACACTGTATGACCTTTTCAATTTTATCATTCCAATTTAATTACTTTCTGCTTACTTGTTCGTTGGTGTTTGCAGACAATGAAGAAAAACAAGTACAACAAGGATCCTCTAGTGAGAAAAGATTTTGAACTGAATGTAACAGAGTTGCTCACCTCCATTGAGGCCCGAGTTTTACCGCCGCCACCTGTTAGTTCACACTCTTTAATCTTTAAGTGTTTAATTCTTGTAATATTGATATCCATATTAACTTGCTCTTCATAAACCATTTTAAAGTTTTAATATTGTCTGATCTTTTATCTGACTATTTAAAATGACTCATATTTTAATCTATTCAGAAAGTGATCAATGGTGGAACTGTTAACTACTGGACCATAATTAACTTTTCAAGGCACAACGATCAGGCAGTTGGCCGCTTTGTTCATGGACTTGTTTCCATGTGTCAGACTAAAGGCATCGTATGTATCTTATACTTTCACTATGCTCCTTTATTTCACCATATTAATGTTTAGGTAAATCATTCTAACATTTTTTCACTTTCTGTCAAAGGTTTTCAATCCCCAACCCCTGATTCCAATGCGTTCAGCCATGCCCCACAACATTGAGAAAGCTCTTGTTGATCTCCAGTCTCAGGTTTCAGCACAGCTAGCACGAGTTGCACCTGGACATCCTTTGCAGATGCTGTTTGTGATACTTCCTGAAACTAAAGGAACCTACCGTAAGTTCGCTTTTTTAGATACCTAAAAGTAAGTGTGTGATGGTCTACAGACATATTTGTGGCTCACATTTGAAACTGTTTTTTCTCAGCAAGGATCAAACGGGTATGTGAAACTGAGTTGGGAATTGTGTCTCAGTGCTGTAAGCCACAACATGTCATGAAGATGATTGGCCAATATCTTGAGAATGTTGCACTGAAGATCAATGTGAAAGTAAGTTCTTTTCAATGTTTAACAACTCCTATTATGTTTTTTATTGTCTACCAGATTTACTAATTATGTTAAACCATATCAGGTTGGTGGGAGGAACACCGTCTTGGCTGAAACTCTGAATGGTAGGCTTCCTTATGTCAACCATAATCTTTGGTGCGGACGTTACTCATCCCCAGCCTGGAGAGGATTCCAGCCCTTCGATTGCCGCTGTAAGTTGCTATGCCTTTTGTTATTACTTGATTGCGTTATTTAGAAGGTAGCAGTTTTGACCCATTTTATAACACAGAGATCACCAATATATTATTTCAAATATTGATCACGAGCATCAAGCATAATTGCATGTGGTATTATATAGTTGTAGCATATCAAAGCAACGTAACATCTCCCTTGTGCATTCGGCCATAAGCTATTATCCAGTATTATTATCAATAACCCTTGCATGCAACAATCGGTTCCAAATTAACAGAATTGTTTGAATTTATGGTTTTCGACCAAACATAGAGAAGCACTTTCAGACATCCTTTTTGTAGTTCTTTTATAAATGGTTTATTCAAATCCTAAGGATGGGGATGTAGAAACTAGAAAGCAATATTTGGTTAAGAGTGCATGATAGGCTTCTACAGCATAGGCAAAAGACGGGTTAAAAAGAGCATTTACGAATCCTGTTATTTATGTGATTGCTGGTTTAAATCGACGGTCAGAGATAAATAACAAGTATCCATTGGTTTGTACATGACTCAGTGTTTGGCTCTATCTTATTGTATAGTACATAACCACTCTAAATCTCAACAGTGATATGAATTAGTACATTGTTTTATAATTTATAAGGAATTTAAAAAATCTGACAAAATGTCATAGGGCTAGCCTAATTCGACCTGTTTGAAGTCGTAGTGATACTGCCCTCATATGGACCAGTAAATATATTCTGTATTATCTGACCACTTTGACGCGTAACATGACCCACCCATTTTGTCACCTTTTTGTATTCAGGATGTTCTTAAAAGTTTGAATTCTTTATTATCGTACAGGTCGTTGCTTCTATGGACTGGCCTCAAGTGACAAAGTACAAGGCTCTCGTATCTGCACAGCCACATAGACAAGAAATTATTCAAGACTTGTACACAACCCGTACTGATCCTAAGAGAGGTGGCATTCATGGAGGGTTGATCAGGTAAAGTTAGCCCCTCATAAAGAATTATTAGTTAAGGATAAAGGGATTCGTGTCATTTCTGTATATTTTTCTCACCTTTTACTTGGTTCCGCAGGGAGCTTTTGATATCCTTCAAGAAGGCAACTGGACATAAGCCACACCGCCTAATATTCTACAGGTGTGCAACTCATTACATTTCCTATCTTTCTGCTACCCTTAATTTTGTTTCCTATTCTGTCATCATGATGATTCTAACACGCCACTGGTATTACAGAGATGGAGTTAGCGAGGGCCAATTTAGTGAGGTGTTGCTAAATGAGATGGACAAGATATGTGAAGTGTTTTGTATTTCTTCTTTGCAATGTAATTTATGTGAAGTGTCAAGTAAAATAAGTCTCCGTCTTTTGGCTAATCTAATTTGGCTGTCTCTTTGCAGGGAACGAGTCGCCCCACTTACTACCATGTTCTCTATGATGAGAACAAGTTTACTGCTGATGGCTTGCAGATGCTCACAAACAGCTTATGCTACATGTAATACAACTACTAACCCTGTTATCATTTCATGAGTTTCTAAAAAACTTACTTTGTCATAAAGCTAACTTAATTGCATTTCAGCTTTCAGGTATGCTAGGTGCACCCGCTCGTCTCCATTGGTATGCCCTATACTTCTGTATTCATATTTTCATCATCTAATCACACATTATCGACTGACTCTAAAACTCTTATTTTGTATTTCATACATCATTCCTAACTGAAACTTGTGTTATGCAGTTCCACCGGCATACTATGCTCATCTAGCTGCATTCAGAGCTCGGTCATACATGGAGGGGGATCAGTCAGACACTAGATCGTGTTGCTGAAGTGCGTCCTCTTCCTGTCATTCATGACAATGTGAAGAGCGTTATGTTCTACTGTTAGGTTGGTGTAATGGCGTTTTTGAGCCTTAAAACTTTTGGGGTATTTTGATGGTACTTGGTTATTCAGACTTTAGTTATGGTTGGTTTTAATTAATATGTGGGGTTTTTGTTGGTTTATCATCCCCATGTAGTATGTTAATAAGTAGTAGACATTGTTTGTGCCTGAGATTTTGTTTGTGCCTGAGATTTTGATGGGTCAGTCATGATGCTAGTTTTTGAACAATGACAAATTATCTTAAAATCCTTGTTATAATCAAAAAAAAAAAAAANGGTATAGCCTTGTTGAACTTTCATTATCGGGATTCAACTCAGAGTTTGTAAAAGTAAGTTTTTAACTAGAATAAAACCGTTAACACGTGATCCTTTTGAATGATAATTCAGAGGCAAGTTGCCCTCGCCTATCTGCAACTAGGAATCTAGCGCGTCTACTAAACTTGATGGACAATCGCATTGGAGTGACAGCAGCAGCATGTCCTAGGTGGGATGTGATGGAGGACACTAAAGCTGTCTACATCATCCGCGACATGTCTGGACTCCCAAATAAAGATTATTTGGATCAACAAAGTACGTTTAAACTATTCCTTTATGATAAGTTCTTACTAAAACTTATTAGAAAAATTGAACATTTTAGCTGATGATATGCACACTCAGGGTAGTACTGATGTATTTTATGTTTTACTTATTACAGGTTTGCATTTGATTTCTTTCGGTTGTATATGTACATCGCTCTCACAAACTACAATTTGGTTTAGGGTAGGACGGGATGGCCTCGGTCCCGGGTACCTTTATCCAGGATATTTCATTAACATTTATACACCCGATACAATCTACCGTCCTCGCCCGTATATGGTGATGGATGTGAAGGATGAGGTCCTGAGGTTAACTATGCCGAAGAAGAAAGGGAAGTGGACTCGTAATATAATTATGAGGCAAGCACATTTTATTGGCCTTTCAAATAAGAGTTAATAGTATCAACAGTCAGATTGTTGCAAGTTTGTTAATGGAACTTTCTTTAATAGTACATCATAGTCATTTAGTTGACATAAGATGCATATGCTATATACAAAAGAGCTGGTTTAGCTTGAGGCTTGTGGCTTAAATCATTTTATCTTCACAACTGTGTGTAGCTTTATTAAGAGCTGACCATTATACATGATAAGATACTAATTTGAGTTCCAAATACTGGCAAAAAAAACGGAAGTAGAACTTTTGATGTTTATAAACAAAAGAGCACAAAAGCATATGCAACAATGTTAGTATGATGAGGTAGCAGTGTTAAATTTGTGTTCAAAATCATTTCCTGACTCAAAACATGTAAAAAGGTTATCCAACTCATGAACAACAGAGGCCTTTACACACTTTTTTGTAATTTGATAGGCCTTTTAGAAAACTGAATAGAATTTTTTTTTACCTGTAATCCACAAGGAAAAACAGGCTTGTTGTTCATAATAGCATCTATCACTTATGGTAAAATCACTTTAGTCAAAAGTAAGGCAGTCGGACTAATTTTGGTCTAGGTACTTCAAAATATCAGTTCCTGATTAAGAATAGAGACTGCAGATCCATGGTCAAGAAACATCTCAAACATAAAAGAAGCTACAAAAACATAACTTTTCATTCTTCAAAAACTAGCATCATGCTCATGACAAGCATGGCATATCTAAGTTTACCACCATAACTTAACCATCAAAATCTCAGGCACAAACAAAAGCTTTGCTTGGCAATGTTTACTACTTAGTAACATACTACATGGGGATGATAAAGCAACAAAAACCCCACATATTAGTTAAAACCAACCATAACTAAAGTCTGAATAACCAAGTACCATCAAATTACCCCAAAAGTTTTAATTCAAGATAACTTCCCACAACATCATCAAATATAGGTTACATAATCCTTAAGGCAAAACATTGATGCAAGTCATGTAGAGACACTGCATCATTTTAGCATAAACATAACAGGCTTCTTGTTCATCAGAGTATCTATCTTATGGTAGAATCACTTTAGTCAAAATTTAACCAGTCAGACTTATATTAGTCTAGGTACTTCAAAATATCAATTCCTGATTAGAATCGAGACTACAGATCCATTAGACAAAAATAAACATAACATAAGAAGCATTTTGAGATAGTTATGCTACCAAAAGTTCAGTTTTCACTGTTCACAAACTAGCAGCATGATGCTCATGACAAGCATAGCATATAAGTTTACCACATAACTTACCCATCAAAATCTCAGGCACAAACCAAAGCACTAAGGCTTTGCTTGGCAATGTCTACTAATTATTTACATACGTAATGGGGGATGATAACCCAACAAAAACCCACCCATATATAAACCATAACTTAAAAGTCTTAAGAGCCCAGCTACAATCAAATTATCCAAAAGTTTCAAAAAAGCCACCAGCAAAACCTACCATAAAAATCCCCACAACATCAAACAACGATCAGATAATCATCCTTGGCGGCCACCAATTCTTTATGGTGCACGAACTTAGGCGGGTCATCTGTTTTTCTTAGTGGTAATATATCAACCTGCAACATATATGTATTTAGTCACATAATTTGTAATTTGTATAAAAGAGTGAAATAAAATCAACAAATTTAACACGCATATATTATTTATATGTAATTTGTATAATTTATACCTTCAGGTTGCTGAAAGTACTTGTTGCGGTGAACTTAAGAGAAATGGGAAAGAAGTCTGACAAATCAACTGCTCCGGGTACAAGAAACTCCAATGAACCACTACAATATTGTTTATTATGCCACAATGTCAATTTCAAGTAAATTAAACATTACTATATATATATATATATATATATATATATATATATATATATATATATATATATATATATATATATATATATATATATATATATATATATATATATATATATAAAGAGAATTTAAAACATCAAGTATTCACTTACTATCGGTTTGAGTCATCAATGACTAGCAAAGACCAATGAACTTTGGAGTGTTCTATGGACTCTCCTGGGTCATACCAGGCTCTGAAAATAATACAGTATCAATTGATTACATTCTACAGTAATTGAGAACAAGTTATTCAGCTCATTAGTAGGAAGAACTTTACCTCCCAATGCTCGCCTTTTTTATTTCTGCCTTTTCAGCCTTAACAGGGACAGAAATTTGGACATTCTCCAAATCAAATAGTTCGAAAGCATCATATGCTATTCGGACTTTCGTATGTTCTCCAACAGCAGAAGTCCCACAGTTGACTAAAATAAAAAATAAAAAATCTTGGGTTAAAATCTACATAAAGTTAATCCCAGAATGGCTAATAACATGAAACTTACTTTTGATAGGAATGTTGGACTCGTCTTTGGTTTTGAATGACCAATGCAGGGGACGAGTTTGGCCAGCAGGAAATGAAGGGTCATCACCTTTGAATCCTAGGATACTTTTCTTAAAAAAAATTCCTCTGTCTATGGAGGACTTAGCATCAAAGTCAATAGCTGGAGAACCCCTGTTCTCAACCTGGACATAAGAAGAAATACATATTACCAAGGAGGACAAGTGGACTACAACTATGCATTCAAACTGGTGCCGGTCGGGTATGTCAATGAGAATCCAAAACAAAGACCAATAACAGTAGCATATACCATCTATTTTCGGCTATCCATACAGGCATAAACATCAACTAAAGAAGAACACATCACGAAAAGAGCTATCAGATACAAACCTTAATCTTGAATTTCACATTTTCCAGCTCATCAACTTC
Organism: Artemisia annua; assembly: GCA_014162995.1. Taxonomy (NCBI): domain Eukaryota; kingdom Viridiplantae; phylum Streptophyta; class Magnoliopsida; order Asterales; family Asteraceae; genus Artemisia; species Artemisia annua. Next base: position 178,938 of record LBNU01002417.1, read on the forward strand.
CACTTGCAAAATGCCATTCACACGAAAGTTACGAATTCCTTTTGAATCAAGTGTCGCCTTAAGACCTTCCATTGAGCTCAAAGTGATTGGAGGACGAACCACAGCTGCAGCAATTGGACGACCAAATATGATTCACATACAAATGTTATTAATTGGCAATGCAATTATCCTTTGGGAGCACAAATAGAGTTAGCCATGGAACACATATACTCCTAAGAATGAATTAGCCATGGAACACACATATATAAAAGCAACAAACAAAACAGCAAGTGTTAAAATATAGTGAAACCTAACAAAAACAGTTCTCAAATACAAATGGTACAGATAATTGGCAATATGGATAAGACACCTATTTGATCAGTAGACAAGAATGAAGGATCATACTACACATTTCTTATACCCACACATCCCCAAAACAAAAATAGTTGTGACACATTAATAGACTAATAAACAATTATACAAGAGGAATCATTGTATAGTACCCCTGAGGGAAGAGAAGTTAAGACACGTATTTGATCGATATACAATAATGAAGGATCATAGTATGTACCAATAAAATTAGGACACATATATGAACCAATAAACAGTTATACAAGAAGAATCCTAATATTTTGTGTTTTAGAGAATGATCAGATTTTGTAAGAAAACAAAACTCCCCTGAATCCTGATAACGACATAAACAATCCATGAACATTATCGGGATTGAACTCATAGTTTGTAAAAGTAAGTTTTTAACTAGAATAAAAGCGTTAACACATGATCTTTTTGAATGATAATTCAGAGGCAAGTTGCCCTCGCCTATCTGCAACTAGGAATCTAGCGCGTCTACTAAACTTGATGGACAATCGCATTGGAGTGACAGCAGCAGCATGTCCTAGGTGGGATGTGATGGAGGACACTAAAGCTGTCTATATCATCCGTGACATGTCTGGACTCTCAAGTAAAGATTATTTGGATCAACAAAGTATACTTATTAGAAACTTTGAACATTTTAGCTGATGATATGCACACTCAGGGTAGTACTGATGTATTTTATGTTTTACTTATTACAGGTTTGCGTTTGATTTCTTTCGGTAGTATACATATATCGCTCTCATCAACTACAATTTGGTTTACGGTAGGACGTGATGGCCTCAGTCCTGAGTACTTTTATCCAGGATATTTCATTGGCATTTATACACCCGATACAATCTACCGTCCTAGCCCATATATGGTGATGGATGTGAAGGATGAGGTCCTGAGGTTAACTATGCCGAAGAAGAAAGGGAAGTGGACTCGTAATATAATTATGAGGCAAGCACATTTTTATTGGCCTTTCAAATAAGAGTTAATAGTATCAACAATTAGATTGTTGCAAGTTTGTTTCTTGATCATTTTATCTTCACAACCTGTGTGTAGCTTATTAAGAGCTGACCATTATACATGATAAGATACTAATTTGAGTGCCAGAAGAACTTTTGATGTTTATAAACAAAAGAGCGCAAAAGCATATGCAACAATGCTAGTATGATGAGGTAGTAGTATTAAATTTGTGTTCAAAATCATTTCCTGACTAAAAACATGTAAAAAGGTTATCCAACTCATAAACAACAGAGGCCTTTACACACTTTTTTGTAATTTGATAGACCTTTTAGAAAACTGAATAGAAAATACTTTTACCCTGTAATCCACAAGGAAAAACAGGCTTGTTGTTCATAATAGCATCTATCACTTATGGTAAAATCACTTTAGTCAAAAGTAAGGCAGTCGGACTAATTTTGGTCTAGGTACTTCAAAATATCAGTTCCTGATTAAGAATAGAGACTGCAGATGTCAAGAAACATCTCAAACATAAAAGAAGCTACCAAAACATAAATTTTCATTCGTCAAAAACTAGCATCATGCTCATGACAAGCATGGCATATAAGTTTACCACCATAACTGACCCATCAAAATCTCAGGCAATGTCTACTACTTAGTAACATACTACATGGGGATGATAAACCAACAAAAACCCCACATATTAGTTAAAACCAACCATAACTAAAGTCTGAATAACCAAGTACCATCAAATTACACTTAAACATCAATCCACGAGCTGATATTCATCCACCTCCAATTCTTGTTTGTGTACAAACTCAGCTGGAGCCTTTAGTCCTTTGAGAGGGACGACACACATCTGCAACATATATACATTGATCAATCAATCACAGTACCAATACTTGTATGTTTAGCCACATAATTTGTAATTTGCTTTATTTATTAGTAATAAGGTGAATCAAAATCACCATAAAACCATTGCATAGTCACAACCGATTTCAGATGACGGGGAACATATACGTACCTTGAGGTTGCTGTAGGTACATGCAGCAGTGAACCTCACACTGACGGGGAAGAACTTTGACCGATCAACTTGAGGAACAGAAAACTCCATAAAACCGCTGCATAGTCACAACCGATTTCAGATGAATTGATAATTACGATATTATGAAATTTGAAAATGTGTAAAAGATGTATCTACAGTACTGACGTGCGATTAGATTTATCAATACGATCCATAGGCCACTCCAACCTGGAATTTCCTGGGTTAAACCTGCATCTGAAAAACAACGAATACAGAGGTTAACATTGTTCATTTGCTTACTGCTTATTGTTCACCACATCTACACAAACACCAAAATTAAACATTTAATTAATATTAATAAGAAAAGACAGAACTTCACCTCCATATTCCTGTTAAGGAGCTGACATCTGGTACCACTCCACGCTGAATAGGGACTGAAATAACCACCTTTTTCAAAACAAACCTTGTGAAAGCGGCATACTCTAGTATCACTTTTGTTTTTTCTGCATCAACATCGGTGGTCTGGCATTTGACTTAACAAAAAAAATAAAAAATTAGTTATATTCTGCATAACATATATCTCAGATAGAAGCACATAATATGATACTTACTGTTTAAAGGAACATACGATTCCTCTTTACTTTTCAATGTCCAATGCAGGGGACGACCACTGGGAAAGGGAAGTTTGGGACTGTTGTGTTTTAGAATCTTCTCGGTGGAGAAGAGAGTCTTTTCCATTTTCTGAGAAGGCTTCCATTTCATTCCTGTATCCTCAGTACCCTCAATCATTTCTGGAACCTCACTCTCAATCTATCATGAGTAAGAATGTCATATATAGAGTTAGTGGCTAGAATACAGACTTTCTATGGCAAGATTAAACTAACTAGCTTAATACAATTTATCTATGAACAGAATAATGTATCACTAGTAAACTTTAGCATAACTTTATAGGCTTATGCATTGAAGAGTTACGAACGCATTGTACAAGTAAAACTATATAGTTAAATAGTCAATATTGAAAGTTTTTCGTCATTCCTTTTCAACACGCAACAATTAAAGAAGCAAGGGACGGGCATAACAAAACATGACTATAACCATCCCCAGCCTGCACGTGTTACTATAGTCATGTTTTGTTATAACAAAAAAACCATTTTCAACACGCAACAATTAAAGAAGCAAGGGACGGGAATAACAAAACAAAACGGGATCTAGATACTAACCTTGATCTTGATGAACCCATTTTTTTCTGGGTTATCAACCTTGACGTCCAAAATGCCAGACACATGAAATAAGCGAAGTCCGCTTGAAGCAAGTTCCAGCTTAAGACTTTCCTTTGAGAGAAAAGTTATTGGTGGAGCACGTACCACAGCTGCAATTATAACCACTTTTCATAAATTTGCTTTTCTATTTCAAAAAGTTATAGTGAAATTAGTTGTACACCCAAACACGCCCCATAATAAGCAAATAAAGCAAAGCATATTCAAATATTGTTTAAAAACAAGAAGCAAACAAAAACTTTGAGAAGGGGGCAGTTGGAAAAAAGGAAACAAACCGTAAAATTTTTTTGAGTTTTCGAAACATCCCAAGAGACAATAAAACTTTTACCAGATCCGTGTTTTGAAAAAACCCCAAAATTTGTGTATCAAAAATCACCATCTAAAGAGAATAATACTCCATTCTTGTTTACCTTATTAACTTATGTTGGGTATAAAAGATAATAATATTCTTGTTTACCAAAATCACATAGCTTCTTAACTAAGTGATTTCTCTGCATTCACTATTGTTTTCAAGACTTTTACAGAGTAGTTGTTTATTTCACACCGCAACAAAACCCTCTAAATCATGTCTCACAATAAGTCCTTGGAATAAATAACAAAAAATCTTGACTTTTCATAAATTTGTTTTTCTTTTTCATCAAACATACTAATAAATTAACCAGTTATAATTTAAGCACTTTTAGCTAATGACTCACCAGTGGACGGTTTTGCTTTGTCATTATCATCGGTGGCTTCAGACTTTCCCTTTTTAGACTTCCCTTTTTTACCTGTTTCAAAACAGCAAACAAAATGGCAAGTGTTAACAAAAACATATCTCAAATACAAATGTTATTGATGAGTGGCAATATGATTAAGAGCACAAATAAGCTAAAACAATCACACCCCCCCCCTGAAAAGATAGTAACATGCTTGATAGCAGTTTTGAAAAGACAAATTGGGACCTTAAAAAAGGAAGATACAAAGATTCCAATACAATAACACCAGCAACAAGAAGAATCACAGTCTAATATATCAAATTAGTATATCATAATTAGTATTAATAATAATCTACTGCTACAGTAAAATTATCTTCATACCCAAACACCCCCATAAACAAATAAAGCAAGATAGACAGGGGATTTAAGAGGAACATATTCAAATCTTGTTAAAAAAACAAGAAGCAAACAAAACAATGAGAGGGACAGTTGGAAAAGAAACAAACCTAAGAAAGAATTTGAGTTTTCCAAACATCCCAAGAAATCAACATTTTTATAAAAACGTTTTTCTGATCTTATGAAAAACTACAAAAAAATAAAATAAAAATATATTGTGATACCCAAAATCATCATCAAAAGTATAAAAGATAATAATATTATTGTTTACCTTAGCAAAGTTTCCATCATTATTATCCACAACTTCACTTCATGTATACAAGCAAGAATGAAAACTCTAACACCCTTTTTTAAAATACTGAGTAGTTTTTTCAAGCCAAACTTAACCAACTTTTTACCATACCTTTTTTTTACAACCACACAAATATAATTGTATTTTACATTTAAAAAAACTCTGCACACCTATTTTCAAGTGTCACACACAGTAAAGAAAAACCTACATCACTAGTATCTCACCAAAGCACTTTTAGCCATTTTTTAATTTGAAAACCACGTATATTGATTAAATAATTTCAAGACATATTTTTTAAAACTAAAAAATTCACTCACACAATTGATCATAAGTCCTAAAATAGTATTAAAAAACACTCGACTTTTTTTCTTTTTTTTTTCCCCTTATTAACTTATGTTGGGTTTTAAATTTGTTTAGTCTTTAGCCACTTTTAGTTGTTTCTATATTCATTAATAGCCCACAAAACTCAAAACAGTCAAAACGTCCAACATAGATAAAATAGTAAAAACACACTTTAGCATATAGTTTTTTTTTACATAGATCTAGTTATAATAATAAATCTTGTCCAAAAAAAAGTTACCTAAAAAATATTATTATGTCAAAAATCATATAAAAACTTGATCTGGACGTTTTGTTTTTCTTTCTAAAAAGACTATCAAGTTGTTTTTTATATGACTTCAGTTATTGTAGATGGAACATATTGGTGAAAAAGATATGAAAAAGCATTTTTTTTCACAACCAGAAAACTTGGTCATATTTTTTGAAGAGCATACATATAAATATGACATGAAACCAACAAGTGTCCATTTAAAAAAAAACACATGAAACCTACTATACCTTCTTTCTTGTCACCTCCTTGGTCTCCACTCTTCCCCCCTGTTAAAAACAACAAACATTGTACAACATATATATTAGCACGCAGTAATTTTTATAAAAAATACACACACAACATATATATTTCAACAAGAGTAGAAAAGCTAGTACCTTTCTTTCTCTTCCCTTTTCCGCTAAACTCTATTAAAAACAACAAATGGTGTCAATATATATATGTTAAGATATATAGTAAACAAAAGTTTTAAACTTTATGAGTAACAAAAACTAACCCCTTTGAGCTAGCAACATGTATGCTTGTGAAACAGCTTGTGGTGCATGTTTCACTAGCAGCCTGTTTCTCATCTTCATCATCATCATCATCATCATCATTTTGATGTTTTTAAGTGAGAGAAAGAAAGAAAGAAAGAAAGAAAGATATAGGGTTTATGGTGAGTTGGTGTTATGAAAGAATGGGTGTATATGTAGTGTTCATGGTTATGAAATAGTACTAGTATGTATAAATAAGGTTAAAGTAAGTGGGTTTTGTCGTGCATGGTCATTGCATAAGAAGTTTTTTTCTCTGCATAGCATAACATAACATTACAGACACACAGTCTGTGGAGTGCTGCAGCACCTCTATTTTTTCCATTTTGGGTATATTGTGGTTCATTCACTCATTCATTTTTAACATATGTAGTTGCTTCCCAATGTTGTGATTAGCTAGCGCCATACGGGGCCGACCCCCGCCATCGTCGTGATTAGTTCTTCAATGGATAAAAGTGTTAGTGACGACATGGCGTTGATTTGAAGTTAAGCTTGAATACTTGTTAACATCCCCATATATATGGCATTGGCCGAAGTTAACGTCGGCCTGTACTAAATATGGTCTCTAATCATATCGATAAGAGATAAATTAAAACATCTCATCCTCAAAAGCTTAGAGTGATTAGCAGCTATAAGTAATAATAATTTTTAGTTAAACAACTATATGTATGTTTTTTTTTTTTTTTTTTTTTTTTTTTTTTTTCTTCTCTCTAAACTTACTGCACACTCTTAAAGGGTGTAACAACAATGCAAAATGTAGATCAACTCACACGTAATTAAAGTGTTATTCATTGTTTTTAAAAATATATTACTGGTTATTCATTGGAAAACACATATAAAATGAGCCAGCTTAATACAACTCACGTGCCATTCTTTTTCATGCTAAACAAAAGCACTGTGAGAAGTATATCATTGAAATGGAAGTTGGTAGTAATATTTAAAAAGCTATTGACAATCCCGTAAACACAAAGAATCATATCTTTTTCTTCTTGTTTTTTTGACTATCGCGCCAAAAAGTTAATCCTACACAAAACTCACACTCTAATAGATCAAAAATTAACATAATACTATTATAAACATGGACACTATTTTTGAAAAGGATAAACTATTTCACTTGTTCAATCATAAGTTATACTAATTTTTTTGTTATACAAATTCTTTTTATATATTTTTTTTGAACGGCAACATTTATTCAACAACAACCAAAATAATTACAAACACTACAAAAAAACAGGCTTTTAGTGACATGTTTAGTGACATCGTTAGCGTCACATTTGACCACAGCGACGCATTAAGTGACATGTTAAAAAGAGTCGCTGTAAATGAGTCGCAGAATTTTTGTGACGTCAAAGATATGTCACTATATGTAGAGACACATGTAGCGACTTTTTTTCACTTGTCGCTATAATAACTAGCGACATCTCTTTATGTGTCCTTAATTGGGTCGTTATTTGTAAGGACACCTGTAGCGACTTCTCTTCACTTGACGCTAGATTAACTGCGACTTCTTTTCATATGTCCTTAGTTAGGTCGCTATTTGTGTCACAAGTCGCAATTTGGGTCATTACTCGAGTCGCTATCGATTCGTTGCCTAGGTCGCTGTCGATATCGCTACCCAGGTTGCTATAATTAGCAACATCACATCGCTATTTGGGTCGCTAATTTTAGCTTTAATTAGCAACATCACATCGCTATTTGGGTCGCTAATTTTAGCTTATGCTCACCTGCTACGATACGCCTATGCTCACCTGCTATTGTTATCACATGTGACATGTTATTTAGTTGTCTCTCAAAACTAAACAATATACTATTATTATATATAACAAAAGCTTGAAGATACAGAATATGATTTACCATATCACCTAAAACATCAATATACTATTTAGTTCTCATATAGAAGTATGAAATGTTACCATCTAAAGTATACTAAAAAGTCTCAAACATAAAGCATATCAACTGTTTATCAGAACACCTAATCCAAGAGAGTTTTAAAAGTCTACCAAACATTTATCACGGACGTTTTCGAAGGGCTTCTAGAAGTTGGCGATTAGACTTTGCAATTTCTTGAGCAACAATCTTTCCCACATCTTGAGCAACTGCCTTTGACACTTCTTGAGTAACAAATTTTTTCAGGTTCCGCTCGTATAATGCTTGAGATTCTAGAAGCTCATCTATTTTTCTTGATTGTGCTTCTTGTGCATGCTTTAAGCTGTCCAACTCATCTCTCATTGTACCTTGATCAACATCGTGCTGCTCAACCATTTCTCGAACGCGAACAAAGTCCTCATTGTATGCAGTATTGAAGTCCTCTTCATCATTATCACCTTGGAGCATGAATCCATCACCAGACCCAAAACCGTAATAACTCCCATTCTTCGAGCCAACATGATCTGCCCATCTTCGATATGTGTGGACCATGTTACCAGCACTGCATCAAGAGCATCATCTACTCCATATTTCTGATTTATCCTTCTACATAGAACACATAACCAACACAACTTAGTTTTAAATACAACTGCACAAACCAGGAAAGCTACCCAATAAGTTACCAAAAATGTGCAGATTCGTTTACCCAAAAAAAAGTGCAGATTGAGCGCACACACACACACACTTTCTTCTACAACTTAGTGCAAAGAATAGGTACTCAGTAAGTTACATAAAATAAAATAAAAGGTACCGGCGGAAAGTAAACAGTCGGTG
>LBNU01002417.1:202159-220991 GCA_014162995.1 Artemisia annua
TGGATGGTGTCCACTATTTTCAGGAAGTCTTTGATGTGTTGGAGTGGGTCTTCTGATTTAGATCCATGGAACTCGCACACACTTTGAACTAGCCAAACGTCGGTTGCACGCAAGGCTCCATCTGTGTGCTCATTCGGGAACACAATGGCATTAGCGAAACCACAAGGTGTGGGAGAGGAGTAATCTCCAAGGCGTTTGGGGATATCGCTTTCAGAGATTTCGGTGTTTTGGTCGGATTGGGGGCTAGTGATTGTGGCATGGTCATCCTCTTCTTCAAAGAGGGTTTCGTCCAAGCCGATGGCGATGCCAACTGGTTCAGAAGCCGAGGAGCGCTGCCTCATCTTATGCATACTCCTTTCAGGGTCGTCGAAAGGAGTGAAAAGATCTTCTGAGGTGCTACGGCTTTGAGTGATTCTATAACTAGAGGAGTTTTCGTTGATCATGATGGTGGACGGAAACGGTTACGAAAACGAGCACGAAGAAAAAAGATAGACTAAAGAGATCCTAGAAAAATAAAACAAAATCTCACTAGAAAGGAGTCTAGTGAGTAGACCTAATTAAGAATAAAATTTAACCTAAACAATAACTATTCCCCGGCAATGGTCTTAGGGTTTTGTTGTAAAAATATGGGTCAGGGTATGTCAATGAGAATAAAAAACAAAGGGACAATAACAGGTTAGCAACTGTGTGTAGCTTTATTAAGAGCTGACCATTATACATGATAAGATACTAATTTGAGTGCCAAATACTGGCAAAAAAAGAACTTTTGATGTTTATAAACAAAAGAACACAAAAGCTTATGCAACAATGCTAGTATGATGAGGTAGTCGTATTAAATTTGTGTTCAAAATCATTCCCTGACTCAAAACATGTAAACTGAATAGAAAATACTTTTACCCTGTAAACAACAGAGCCCTTTACACACTTCTTTGTAATTTGATAGACCTTTTAGAAAACTGAATAGAAAATACTTTTACCCTGTAATCCACAAGGAAAGACAGGCTTGTTGATCATCATAGCATCTATCTTATGGTAAAATCACTAGCTTTAGTCAAAAGTAAAGCAGTCAGACTAATTTTGGTCTAGGTACTTCAAAATATCAGTTCCTGATTAAGAATAGAGACTGCAGATCCATGGTCAAGAAACATGTCAATCATAGCAGAAGCTACCAAAACAAAAGCACAAACTTTTCATTCTTCAAAAACTAGCATCATGCTCATGACAAGCATGGCATATAAGTTTACCATCATAACTTACCCATCAAAATCTCAGGCACAAACAAAAGCACAAAGCTTTGCTTGGCAACGTCTACTATTAAATATATACTACTGCATGGGGGGATAATAAACCAACGTCTACTATTAACAGCTTTAATACCCCCTATTGACTAGCCATGTTCAATCCCTTTTAGAAAGATATTTAAAGTCAATGAAGAACATTCATCTGATAAACACTACTATGAGCTATCGGATACATACCTTAATCTTGAATTTCCCAACTCCCATGGCAACTGTCAACTCCAAAAGTCCGCTCAGATTAAAGCTTTTTAGTCCTTCGGCACCAAGTTTCACAGTAAGATTTTCATATGAAGTGAAGGTTAGTGGAGCACCAACAGCAGCTGCACCGAATATGATTCAAATGCGAATGTCAATAATTTGCAAAATCGTGATTCAAATCGTTACAGACACATTTATAGACAAGAAGATAAATCATATAATCCTAAGAGTGAATTAACCACGGAGCGAAAATTTATACCCAAACACCCCCTAGGCAAATAAAGTTGAGACACGTATTTGATCAATAGACATGAACGAAATGTAGTAAAGAGACAAGGGTTTTTTATGAATAATGATCAGATTTTGTAAGAAAACAAAACTCCCCTGAATCCTAATAACGACATAAACAACCCGTAATTTTTTTATTTTTATTTTTTGACTCGTAAATTTAGTTTAGAAAAGTAAACATTATCCAAAATCACAAATATATAAAGATAATCTTGATTTCACTGCATTCACATAGCTTCTTAACTAAGTGATTTCTCTGCATTCACTATTGTTTTCAAGACTTTTACAGAGTAGTTGTTTATTTCACACCGCAACAAAACCCTCTAAATCATGTCTCACAATAAGTCCTTGGAATAAATAACAAAAAATCTTGACTTTTCATAAATTTGTTTTTCTTTTTCATCAAACATACTAATAAATTAACCAGTTATTATTTAAGCACTTTTAGCTAATGACTCACCAGTGGACGGTTTTGCTTTGTCAGTATCATCGGTAGCTTCAGACTTTCCCTTTTTAGACTTCCCTTTTTTACCTGTTTCAAAACAGCAAACAAAACGGCTTGTGTTAACAAAAACATATCTCAAATACAAATGTTATTGATGAGTGGCAATATGATTAAGAGCACAAATAAAAGTAATTGTTTGGCATTACATTTTGTTCTGATGTACCACTGGCTGTAAATTTAGAAAAGTTCATAAGCCTATTTGTTTTGGCTTATAAGCTTATCAAGTTGAGCTTATGACTTAAACATGCCATAAGCTTAACTTAATAAGCTTGTAGCCGAGAAAAGTGGGCTTAAGAGCTTTTTAAAAGTGACATAAACTCGATCATAAGCCTCCTAAATAAGCTAACACAAACACCTCCTATGTAAATAAGCTTTAACAAGCTGTTTGACAGATGTTTCTGAAAACATAATAAGTCGTTTAAAAGGGGGACGGAATGATAAACAGGTGTTTGTGTTAGCTTGATTATTGGGCGTATGAGCTTATGTAGCTTTTGAAAAGCTCATAAGCTTGCCTTTTTCGACTTATAAGCTAATCAAATTGAGCTTACGACCTTAAATAAGCCATGAACTCACTTTAATAAGCTCATAAGCCGAGAAAAGTGGGGTTATGAGTGTTTGAAAAGTTACATTAGCTCATAAGCCAAGTAAACAAGCTAAAACAATCACCCCCCCTGAAAAGATAGTAACATGCTTGATAGCAGTTTTGAAAAGACAAATTGGGACCTTAAAAAAGGAAGATACAAAGATTCCAATACAATAACACCAGCAACAAGAAGAATCACAGTCTAATATATCAAATTAGTATATCATAATTAGTATTAATAATAATCTACTGCTACAGTAAAATTATCTTCATACCCAAACACCCCCATAAACAAATAAAGCAAGATAGACAGGGGATTTAAGAGGAACATATTCAAATCTTGTTAAAAAAACAAGAAGCAAACAAAACAATGAGAGGGACAGTTGGAAAAGAAACAAACCTAAGAAAGAATTTGAGTTTTCCAAACATCCCAAGAAATCAACATTTTTATAAAAACGTTTTTCTGATCTTATGAAAAACTACAAAAAAATAAAATAAAAATATATTGTGATACCCAAAATCATCATCAAAAGTATAAAAGATAATAATATTATTGTTTACCTTAACAAAGTTTCCATCATGATTATCCACAACTTCACTTCATGTATACAAGCAAGAATGAAAACTCTGACACCCTTTTTTAAAATACTGAGTAGTTTTTTCAAGCCAAACTTAACCAACTTTTTACCATACCTTTTTTTTACAACCACACAAATAAAATTGTATTTTACATTTAAAAAAACTCTGCACACCTATTTTCAAGTGTCGAAAAACCTACAAAATCATCATAACAACACTCACTAGTATCTCACCAAAGCACTTTTAGCCATTTTTTAATTTGAAAACCACATATATTGATTAAATAATTTCAAGACATATTTTTTAAAACTAAAAAATCCACTCACGCAATTGATCATAAGTCCTTAAAATAGTATTAAAAAACACTTGACTTTTTTTTTCCTTATTAACTTATGTTGGGTTTTAAATTTTTTTAGTCTTTAACCACTTTTAGTTGTTTCTATATTCATTAATAGCCCACAAAACTCAAAACAATCAACGTCCAACATAGATAAAATAGTAAACACACTTTAGCATATAGTTTTCTTTTCTTTTTCTTTTTTTTTTCTTTTTTTTTTTTTTTTTTTTTTACATAGATTTAGACATCTAGTTATCATAATAAATCTTGTCCAAAAAAAAGTTACCATAAAAAAATATTATTATGTCAAAAATCATATAAAAACATGATTTGTACTGCAAATAAAAAACTATATTAGACAAACTCCCCAAACACCTTGAATTTAGAAATATATTTTTTACTTTTCACCCATGTGTTTTTAAAACTTGTGTTTATACTAGTATTTCAATAACTAGCTACTATACCTTTCTTGTCACCTCCTTGGTCTCCACTCTTCCCCCCTGTTAAAAACAACAAACCATGGACAACATATATATTAGCAGTAAGTTTTATAAAGCATATATATTTCAACAAGCTAGAGTAGAAAAGTACCTTTCTTTTTCTTCCCTCCGCTAAAATCTGTAAAAAACAACAAACCAAAGGTGTCAAATATATATATGTTACGAGTAAGATATATAGTTAACAAAATTTGTTAACTTTATTACAATAAAAACTAACCTCTCGTAGCAACAAATTGTGAAAGAGCTGGTGCATGTTTGGTCACTAGCCTGTTCTTCATCATCATCATCATCATCATCATCATTATGTGAAAGAAAGAAAGAAAGAAAGAAAGAAAGACTAGGGTTTATGGTACGTGAATGGTGTTATGAAATATGGAGTAGTACTATAAGTAAATGGGGAGTGAATGTTGCATAAGAATATGTAGTGGTCATGGCATAAGATTACAAACATGCACACAGTCTGTGGAGTGGTGCAGCTAGCACATCTATTTTTTCCATTTTTGTGAAAGCATTTTTTAGCCATGTCAATTTTTTATCAGTTAAATTTCTTTCTTGTTATGCAATGACTCTAGCCAACTCATATGCTTCTTTGCCTTTTCTTTTTTTTTTTTTTTTTTTTTTTTTTTTTTTTTTTTTTTTTTTTTTTTTTTTTTTTTTTTTTTTTTTTTTTTTTTTTTTTTTTTTAGTTTCTTTGATGCTTTTGTACGTACATAATTGATCCACTATAGACCTTGTGTGACATTATATATTTAGCTCGAGTTTGAAATGTATGCTCGACCGAGTTTTTGATCTCGACTACGTTGTGCGGACGAGTCGAGCTCGAGACTGAAACTTTTAGGACTAGATAAGACTCGAGTTTTTGATCTCGAGTACGTTGTGCAACATTCGCGTGTAAGTGAGAATGAAAGTAAATAGGCAATAGGTCTTTATAATACAACGGAGTCGAAGCCGAGCTCAAACATAACTTTATCGAGTTTAGTCGAGTTTCGCGAATGGGTTTGACTGAAGTCTACTCGATTGCATAGAAACATTGGTTATCTTCTCCAACGGTTCACGGCATTTTTTTTTTTTTTTTTTTTTTTTATGCTTGTGTTAAGTTTAACCAATTTCACATGCTATAGCGTATCAATAAATATGTCAATAACATGATATATATGCATATATTAAACGAAAAAAGATGTTTTCATCTAGTGAAATCTTAGTTAAAAGTTTGGCAAAAAAAATTCATTTATTTTTGTTTATTTAATAGAATGAACAAAACTGAATAAGATTATGTATCCGCTTAGTTAAATGAACGGACGTGGACAAATATCTTGTTTGTTCATTCGTGTCCAACCGTCTTATTTTGCGTTCATTAAGGCTACTTTGTTTGTAAATTCTTGATCGATGTTGCATCTTTTTTATCGTATATGTTATTCGTTTAACTAAACTAACACAAACAAAAGAAAGTTATGAGTGGATTTTATGTTCATTCTAGTATGTTTTTTTATGTCCACATCGTTTAACGTCCAGAAGGAACCGATGTGAGCAGCTTCTTACTCGTAACGAAAGAACATAACAAAAAGATTTGTCTTCTAATTAAAAAATCATATTCAATTGGTTGGTTTAACTTAAATTACGATCGAACGAACACAAAACTTCATTATATTCACGTTGAGTGCGTTTGCAGCGTTTTATGTTGCTTCAAAGTCCGGATGAGACGATTGTTTTAACAAAGTTAAGTTTGTTAGCAAGAATAATTTTTTAATGATGTACTATTAAGTTAAGATAGCTAACCATATTAATAGATAGTTCAAATGAACATATAATATTAAACTATTTCACTTGTTCAATCATAAGTTATAATTTTTTGTTATACAAATTCCTTTTATATTAACATATTCGAGTTGAGTAGACTTTGGTGAAAGTTTGACTGATCGAACTCAAACGGTTCGCGACATATTTTTTATTGTACGTGTTTGACCAATTTCACATGCTAGCGTATTAATAAATATTTCAATAACATGATATATGCAGATATTAATATAGAAATATCCAAAATGAAGATATAAATAAGGTGTAAGCTTGTTATTCGCTACATGGAAACCCTTTTCCGTACAGTTGTTTGCCCTGCACCCATACATCTTATGGACAAGCATATTTGTACACAGTTGTTTTTTCTTCATGGGATCACCACTATGCACTGCTTTCTGATTTGCTTGGTGACTTTATTGTGTTACATGGACTATTTGAATCAAATCATATAGCGTTACAACATATGTTGTTCAACAGACAACAAGAACACAACATGTATTTAGGATATCAAAATATCCTCGTATTAAAATAGTAGCATGTCACAAATTGTATTTACATGTTATTTATTACTTGAAAACACACTACTCAAATAGAGTAGCTATTTTAAAACACGATGCTAAATGCTTCTAAAATTATATTGTTCAACAGAAAACAAGAATACGTACAACATGTGTTTAGGATATCAAAATACTTGAAAACACAATACTCTATAGCTATTTTTAAAACACGATGTCAAATGCTTCTAAAATTATATTGTCATCAAGTGATCACCTAGAAAAATAAATGTACGCTTCTATTTGAAGAAAGTGTGTCGATTACTTTCTTTCATAACTATGGATACATAATCTCCATGTGATTCGGCTAGATTTTCTCAAGTTGTATACAAACTATGTTCAGCTTTGATAATAATGAGGCGAAATCCGATTAGATGAGTATGCGAGAGTCTACTACTAACATTTTGGGAATTGGAATTGGCATAGGGTATGTTTGGTGCGGAGCGGAGTTGAGCTTTTTGGGGCGGTGAACAATGGGCGTTTTGATATTTACTTGGCAAAAGATTGGTGAGCATTTTGATTTTTAGTGGTCTTTTGACACATGAGCAGTGAGTTGTGGCAATTATTTAGGAAGGTTAATTCTCCAAAACTTGTTTAAGAAGCTGTGGCAAAAGAGCGGTAAGTTGGGACAGTTTAGTCTGTGTTATCTTGCTAGGAATGCATAAGTAGATGCATATCGTAGTTATTTGTGCAATATCATTTTGTAGGAGTCCTTTTATTATACGCTTTCCACAAAAATATTAGAGGTTATATATTTTTTATCATTAAGAAAAATTACATAAGAAAATTAACTTAACGCGCTATTCATTTTTATGCTAAACAAAAATTTGACACTAAAATGGAAGTATGTAACAATAGTTAAGAAAGTATTAAAAATGTAAGAATTAGAACTTTGACCAAACAACCTCTCAATCATCAAATGTTTATGCCATCCACGAAAAAACAAACCCACTTAACCATTCTTTTCCCGCTAAAAAAACGAATGTGTCCGTGTAGCTTGAATCACTAAAATGTACAAAACTAGCGAGGTAAATATAAAGTTGACCAAATAAGTTTTGAGCTGTACATTCACTATAGTCTATAGGTATATATCCTCTTCATGTTTCTATTGGATGTTTCAATTTTTTCATAACACACAAACTAAAATTTTTTAAAAAAAAAATGTATCTTTCACTAGTAAAATCAAAAGATATGGGTTTTTATTATACACATACATACCGAAAGAAAACACAGGGTAACATAGATATACGCAGTGTCATAGCTAAGTTAGAGGAAGCTAACATTGTGCAAAAGTTTATATGATAACTAAACATAACGATAAAGATATATTTTACCTATTTAGCTTTAGTTTTTTATGAATTTTTCGTCACTTTCGACCATTTAAAGTAAATTTTTAGGCCCCAAAATATATATAAAATGATGTATATTTTGAAACCCCTAATTAAATCTTTGAGGCTCTATGCTATTGTGCACTTTACACACCCTCAAACATGGCTACAGTGATAAAAGGCCACAAAGGTTTATAGTAATAAAGTTTTATAGTGATAAAACATGCCTATATTGATAAAAGGCTACAAAGGTTTATAGTAATAAAGGTTTAAAAAACCGTTTTCTCTCTCCTCGTTTTTTTCTCTCCCAATAACCGTTTTCTCACCATTTCTTCTTACATCACTATTTCATTAATTTCTTCCTGGTTTCTTCACGAATTTCAATTCTGATTACATAGCTAGATTCGGCTAATCATTGCGTACACAATGATTAGCTTCGATCTGATTTTCGTTAGTTTTTCAATAAACCCCCAATTTTGATTTTGGTACCATCTTGTTCATTTATCTGTATTTTGCTTATTTCCTTTCAATATATCGAATAAAAAAACACAAAAAAGACAAGTTAAACCTCCTTCACAATATAGTGATTTTGTAGTGGGAAATATGAGTAAAAAGAGAAATGATGCTAGTGGTAAGGGTTTTGCAGGAAGTAGTAATGATAAGAATGGAGGAAGTAATGGTGATGCTGGTCAGAATAGTGTATCTAAAGGTGATGGAATACTGAAGCAGAAGAATAAGGATAATGTTGCTAATTGTACAGAGGAGAGGGAGAAGGTCCAGAAGTTAGATGGTGCTGGAATTAGTGTAGAGGTGGGTACTGAGATAAGAGGTGGTGGAGAATTTAGTCAGGGTGAGGTCAATGTTGGTGAAACACCTGCTGCTTGTTCAACTCCTGATTGTACTGTAAGTAAGAATAAAGCTAAGGAAATGGTGAATAATAATGCTAATAGTACTGTGAATGTGAATAAAGTTGTTGAGGTTATAGATGATGAGAATAATAATACAAATAGTCAGGTGAATGTTAATAAGGAAGATGATAAGATGAATGTTGATAGTAATAAAAGGGATAAGGCTGGAACTAGTAATTCTTATGCTAACATTGTGAAAAAGGATGAGTTCCCTAAGGAATTCATTTATATACCTAGAGAGATAAATGAATCAGGAAGTGAAGTTGTGGTATTTGATGAGCTTCTTGTGAAAAATGGGAGTGAAAGGTGGTTGTTAACTGCATGTGGACAGTTTATAGGATATAATATGCATATTAATGAACTTAGATACAATATTAGGAGAATGTGGAGTAAGTTTGGAATACTGGATATAAGTGCTAGTAAGAATGGGCAATACACTTTTAAGTTTAGGGATGAGGAAGGGTTGAATGTTGTGATAGAGAAAGGACCCTGGACGGTCCAGAATAAACCATTGTTTGTGCAAAAATGGAGTCCTGAAATAGGTATGCAGAAGATAGAACCTAAGAAAATTCCTGTTTGGGTTAAAATGACTAATGTGCCTCTTGAGGCTTGGAGTATGAATGGTATTAGTGCCTTGGCCAGTAGCTTAGGTAAACCAATGGTAATGGATTCAATGACTGCTTCTATGTGTTATAAAGGAGTGGGTAATTTGGATTATGCTAGAGTGTTGGTTGAGTTTGATGCTGAGAAGGAGATAAAGCAAGAAATTGAGGTACAGTATAGAGATAAAGAAAACAGAGTTAAGGGATCTAAAAGATTAAAGTCTTGTATGATTGGAAACCTACTAGATGTACTGAATGTAAAGTTTTTGGGCATGACTTCAATAACTGTATGCTTAATCCTCATAAGAATAAGGGAATGGAAAGTATGGGTGAGAAGATAGATGAAGCAGGAAAGGAAAATGTTAAGGATGGTAGTAATGAAAGGGAGAGAGTTAATGTTAATAAGAACCCTGTGAGAAGAAATGAGCAAAGTAATCAGAATGGTCAGAGGCATAATGTTAATAAAAGAAGTTTCAACCATGACTATAATCAGCAGGATGGTGGAAGAAAAGGTAGTAATTGGGAGAACAGGAATAATGGAATTTATGGGCAACCAGAAGTAAGAAGAGTATGGAATTTGAAAGCAAAAGAAGCTGAAGGAATGAAACAATCTGTCAATAAGTATGCTGTTCTCCACAGTTTACCTGAAGATGATGACCAAGAATTGAGGATTCTGAAAGATAGAATGATAGTTGATCCGTTTTTGAATAAAAATGTGCAACCTACCCCTTCAGAAGCAGCAAATTGGACAGAAGATATGAGAACGTATCATGCAGAAAAGAGTGTGAGTACAGAAGGTAAAAGTAATGTAGATAATTCAGTTGAAGATGTGGTTAGTGAGGAAGAGGGAATTACTAAGAATATGGAGGTGAATGAGGTGAATGGTTTAGATACACAAATGTTAAACAATGAGTGTAATGGAGTTTAAAATGGGGGTATGGAACATTAGAGGACTGAATACTTTAGAAAAGCAAAAAGAAGTAAGAAATTTAATTGCTAGTGAGAATTTGAAGGTTTGTGCAGTGTTGGAAACAAGGTTGAAAAGTAAGAACCTACAGGCTATTTGTGATAGAGTTTATCAAAGTTGGGAATGGTTGTCTAATATGGAGAAATGCAATAAAGGGTGTAGAATAGTAATTGGATGGGATCAACAAGAGGTTAATGTGCAGCTAATTAACAGAACAAGTCAGTCTATTTTCTGTGTTATCAGTGTTGATCAGGTTAAATTCAAGTGCTTCTATACTTTTGTGTATGCTGCTAATGATGGAATTGATAGAAGAGAGTTGTGGAATGAGTTGAAACAGAATAGTAGTTATGTTAATGGGAGACCATGGGGGATAGCAGGAGATCTAAATGTTACATTAAGTCCTAATGAACATTCTAGTAGGGGCTCTTCTATGACTACGGATATGATGGAGTTCTATGATTGTGTGAATATGATAGAGGTGGAAGATATATGTAAGTCTGGGTTGAACTTTACATGGACTAAAAACCTGAAGAAAGTTAGAGATGGTTATATGACTGGGATACTCAAGAAACTGGATAAAATGATGTCCAATCATGAATTCATCATCCAATACCCTCAGGCAAATGCTAAATTTTTACCTTACATTATATCTGACCATACACCTGCTATTTTGTGTATTCCAACAGGTATACAGAAACATAAAAAAGCTTTTAGAATGGCAAATTTTGTTACTGGAAAGACTGAATTTATACCACTAGTTAAAGAAGGTTGGTGTAAAGAAGTTGATGGGTGTTATATGTTCAAAGTGGTCAAAAAGTTGAAAAGTCTTAAAGGTCCTTTGAAAAAGTTGGCTTGGAGCAAAGGGAGTATTTTCAAAAGAGTGGAGGATATTAGATGTCAGCTACAGCAAATTCAAACTCAAATTGATCATGATCCCCATAACCAACAGTTAAGAATCAAAGAAGCAGATCTGGTGGAGGAATTTCTGGAAGCAGAAGCTGATGAGGAGAATTTGTTGTCTCAGCAAGCAAAAATCAAATGGTTGAAAGAAGGGGATAGAAACACAAGTTTTTTCCATAAAGTTCTTAAAGGAAGATTAAATAGAAGTAAAGTATTTTCCTTGTGTGATGATAATGGTGTGAGATATGATGGTGAGCAAGTTCCTGATCTATTCTTAAAGCATTTCAAAAATTTCCTTGGTACAAGTCATGAAGTTCAGATGATTGATGACATTGAAGATCTATTTGTGAACAAACTAAGTACTGAGGAAGCTGATAGGATGATTAGGAATGTAACATGTGAAGATATTAAGAAAGCTCTATTTGATATTGATGATTCTAAGGCACCAGGACCTGATGGTTTCACTGCAGCCTTCTTCAAAAAATCTTAGGGTGTCATTGAAAATGAATTTTGCTGTGCTATAAAGGAGTTCTTCTATTCAGGGAAATTACTTGGTGAGATAAATGCTACTATTGTTACTCTGATCCCTAAAGTACCTACCCCTAGTAAAGTGACAGAGTTTAGGCCTATTGCTTGTTGTAATGTGCTCTACAAATGCATTAGCAAGGTTCTCACTAATAGGATTAAACCTGTATTGGGGAGTTTAGTTAGTAGCAATCAAAGTGCATTCATCCCTGGAAGGCAAATACAGGATAATATATTGTTAACACAGGAGATTATGAAAGGGTATGATAGAAAGAATGGGCCTAAAAGAGTTGCATTTAAAATTGATCTGCAAAAAGCTTATGACTTTGTTGAATGGGAGTTTCTCAGAAGAATTCTTGAAGGTTTTGGTTTTCATGATAAGATGGTACATTGGATCATGCAATGTGTCACAACTGCAAGTTTTACTTTGAGTATTAATGGAGAAAGAATGGGATACTTTAAAGGTGGGAGAGGATTGAGGCAAGGAGACCCTGTATCTCCTTATATTTTCACTCTCATAATGGAGATTTTTTCTCTAATGTTGCAAAGACAGATCAGAAAAGAGGAAAGATTTCAATACCATTTTAACTGCAAAGAAACTAGACTCTCTCGTGTCTGTTTTGCAGATGATCTTCTTGTGATGTGTCATGGTGATGCTATTTCTGTGGGTGTGATCAAAAAAGCATTGGATGAATTCAGTGGATGTTCTGGCCTAATCCCAAATCAATCTAAAAGTACTACTTACTTTGGAAGTTTGAATTCTGAGGAGAAAAATGTTATTAATCAAGTTCTTCCTTTTGTTGTTGGTAATCTCCCAGTAAGATATCTTGGGGTGCCTCTAATTGCCAAAAGATTGGGTGTCAAAGATTGCAAATGTTTGTTGGATAGAATAAAAGGGAGGGTTAATAACTGGAAAAATAGAAGTTTGTCATATGCAGGGAGGCTTCAATTGATTGCTGCTGTTCTGGAGTCAATCCATGTGTTTTGGGCTTCTGTGTTCTTAATTCCTGTTACTATAATCAATGAGATTAACAAGCTTCTTAAGAGATTTCTATGGAATCATGGTGAATCAGCAAAAGGTAAAGCAAAAGTTTCATGGTTAGAGATTTGCAGGCCTAAGGATCAAGGAGGATTAGGATTAAAAGATCTTAAAAGATGGAATGAAGCAATGTTAGCAAAACAAATCTGGAATATAGCTGTGAAAAAAGATACATTATGGATCAGATGGATTCATACTGTAAAGTTGAAAGGAAGGAGTATATGGGAGATTGATATTGATAATGGGGACAGTTGGGGATGGAAGAATCTGCTAAAGATTAGAAATAAGATTAAAGAGAATATTAAGTATAAGATTGCTAATGGTGATAGTATATCAATGTGGCATGATAATTGGATTTCTTTGGGGCCTTTGATGCAATATATTACTCACAGAGATATCTATGATGCTAGATTGCCTATGGATATCACTATTGGTGAAATGATAGAGAATGGGAAATGGAGATGGCCTATTGAATGGTATGAAAAGTTTCCTATTATTACTAGTATTGAAGATCCTTGTAGTAATAATGATGCTGAGGATACTGTGGTATGGATTTCAAATAGTGGAATAGAAACTGAGTTCTCTGTTAAAGGTGCTATAGCTGATCTATGTAATGATGTTTCTAAGGTATACTGGTGGAAGCTGGTCTGGTTCTCACAGTGTATACCTAAACACTCATTTATATTGTGGTTAGCTATTAAAGATAGACTGAGTACTCAGGATAAAATTAGTAAGTGGGGGATATATAATGTGAACAGATGCTACTTATGTCTAAATGATTATGAAGATTCACAGCATCTATTCTTCAAGTGTCCTTTTTCTAAAGAAGCATGGGATAGAGTTAAAGACATTGCTGAGATTGAATGTGATGAATGGAATTGGATTGAGCTATTGAATAATTTAGCTAATTCATGTGTTCTAAGAAACTTTGGTTGGGTCATTAAGAGATTAGCTTTGGCAGCTTGTGTTTACAAATTATGGCAAGAGAGGAATGGAAGAATATTCAGAGATGTACAGAGGACTAGCCATGAAATTTTCAATAATATTGTTGATACCATCAAATATAATATCCTTGGCATAACTGTTAAAGATAGTGTCAATGTCAGAAGGGTGGAAGCTAGATGGAATGTCAAATGCAAAAAGATCCTGAATAAGTAAAGTTCTGGTAAAAGTATGGTGTGTATTCTGAATGGAATTTGTAAATGTTGGTGTATTTGGCAGATGGCTTGTACCTTGAAAAGTATCTCTTCATAGAATACTATATTGCTAATAGTTTGTGAGGATGGTGCTACAGCTATTTTGGGTATGTTAGTTCTTAGTAAAACAGTTGCATTTTGCACTTATAATGCTCTGTTTCTTTTATGCAAATCATTACATTTTTGAGATACCTTGTACCTTGGAGTCCTAAACAGTGTGACTGTACCTATTGCAATCTAATAGTTTTTTCTAGTTTGGCCTTGGGAGGAAATTAGAATGCTATGATTGATTGATTGATTAGGAGGTCTAGCTGTATGGATGTACCATAATGAAGGGTCTCCTTATGTGAAGGGTAAATGATTTGGCGGCCTATGTATGATGATTGGAATAGCGAGGTGTGAAAGATGAACCTGCTTGGTCCTTCAATACATAGGCATAGGAGGTTTGGTTGGTCATCATGGATGGTAAGTGTTTCCAGCCATTCGAAGCCTTCCATTGAGAGGGAAATGTAGGATGGTCTGGAAGAGCCCCCCCATGGATGGGTTATGGGTTCCTAGTGATGTCATGCTCCATTTTACTTAATCTACTGTGGTGGCAGGTTGAGTGGATTTATTAGAATGGAGTATGGAAATGTAGCTAGATGGTTAGGTGCAATTTAAGGTGAATTTGATGGCTGTGGAGTTGCAGGTTGGTACTATATGGATGCTGCTCCTCTGTTTCTTGGTTGAGATTCGTATCTGATAGTATTTGAGTTGTATTAGACATTAGTTGATTAGCATTAGTATTCTGCTTATGTCTTGTATCTGGTTTGGGTTATGTCCAAATCAGTTATGGTTATTCATGATGTAATTTTGGTATATAATATAATTCACCTTTTGCATCAAAAAAAATAAAGG
This sequence comes from Artemisia annua, assembly GCA_014162995.1. Lineage (NCBI taxonomy): Eukaryota > Viridiplantae > Streptophyta > Magnoliopsida > Asterales > Asteraceae > Artemisia > Artemisia annua. The sequence goes on from LBNU01002417.1 coordinate 217,158, forward strand.
TTTATAGTGATAAAGGATACAAACGTATATGCATGATGAGTACAAAGGTTTGTAGTGATAAAAGGACACAAAAACTATGCTTCAATGCTTGAAACGTTTGAAGCAATGTAACATTCATTATATTCTCAACCTTTGAAGCATCAAAGTTTTACTTGTCATTGTTTAATATTAAATTAGTGTTGCATAGTATTAAATTAGTGTTGCATGTCATAATAATTTTCTTAACTAAATCAAATACTAGTAGTATAACATTGGCTAGTCAAATTCTTACGAAACGAAGCTACCCAATCTTACCTTTTTCGAGTTAGTTTCTCGATCATTCCCTTTATTTGGATAACGATATATCAAAATCTCGTAACACGATAACCAAGCATAAATTAAACATGACAAAAGTTTTGCTTCAATGATATCACTACTCCACCGCAAATATTTAGTTTATGAAAAACGATTGTCTAGGCATGACAAATTTTATGCGTAAAATCTAACACATAAGATGTACATTTTCTCTTTCCACAACTCCACATCTAATTTTTACATATGTCAAGTGAAGTGATGGTTCTTAGACATGTAATTAGGCATGTTATTGCATGCCAATCACTTCTCTTAGTTGACCAATCAATGAGGCATTTTGAAGAAACTAGATGAGTACCCATGCATCGCAAAGGGATTTTATAGCGGCAGATAGTTGTAGTGATAAAAAAAATTTATGGGTTATAAGCGAAAAATAATACTGTAAAAATTTAAGGATTTAAGGATTAAACACGATTTAAACTAAATAAAAATAATATGGGTTACGGGTTATAAACGAAAATAATAATAAAAGTTTATGGTTTCCATATATAGTTTTCTTAATATTTCACTTTCAAGAATATGAGTTTTTCCTTTACATATAGTAGCATAGCAACGAGATTTTATAACGTCAAATAGTTGTAGTGATAAAAAAAAGTTTATGGTTATAAAAGAAAATTAATAAAAATTTAAGAATTAAACACGAATTAAACAGATTGAAAATAATATGGTTATGGATTATTAACGAAAGTAATAATAAAAGTTTATGGTTTTCATATATAGTTTTCTTAGTTTTTCACCTTCAAGAATATGAGTTTTTCCTTTTATATATAGTATAGATATAAATATAGATCATGAGTTCAATCGGAATTCATAAATAAATGTCACTGATACATGTTTTTATTCCTTGAGACTAGATTCTTGAGGAATGATCAATGACACCTAAAAATGGTACACGAAGTCATTGTTTTTTCATCCATTTAAACGAAATGATGTTTTTTTTTTCTACAGTGTACAGTGCAGACACTCTTACGAGGAGTGTAAGCAATTAGAAAGCGTCTACACACTCTGTTGTGCACATTCATAAATGAAAAAAATTAGTCAAACTCCACATACTTTTAAAGTGGTGTGAAAAAAGTAAGAACAAACGGCTTGACATGTTCTCACCTCTAAACCTAATTACATATTGTTTTAAAAAAATGTGATTCACATAAACGTTTTGAAACTTTTTTGCTCTTTCTCATGTGAAATATTTTACTTACATCAACTGAATAAAGGTACGTTGTCCCTTGTTGTTTAACACAATTTTATTTAGAAACCTGTAACAACATATGCTCACTTGGCACTAATGGAGGTAAGTTGACTCAAACATGAACCCACTAAATTAATGCTCGAGTTCAGCTCAATTACATTGTATAGCTCAAGCTCAGGCTCAAGCTTGCTTCGAGTCTTATATGTATTGATTGAGCTTGTTCCGTGAAAAATTTTACACGTCAAGGCTCAAATTATGATATACATATATAGACAAGATAAAGTTCGACACAAGCTCGATTAGTTAAGCACGCTAGGTTCGAACTCGTTTGATAAATGAACTTCAAAATAGGCTTGAACTCCAAAAAGCGTGCTTGTTTAGGATAAACTCGTTTCTTGCTTAGGATAAAATCGTGCTTGCTTAAATCATATTTTCCAGTTTCTTGGGAAATATCTTTTTAAAAATTATTCGAATAAGGTCTACTTGAGGGCAAGTAGAGTACAAGTGAGGGATATTTGATAACGTCAAATTTACCCATGATCTAAGTGTTAATTTCCCCCTTACTTGCTCATCTTTTCTATTCATATGTAGGATATATGCTCTTATTTGTTTATATTCTGGTTTCAGGGCAAAGATGAGTAAAAGAACGAAGAAACGCGGAAATGGAAGGACTTAAGAGAAAATACATGAAAAATGTGGATTCTACGCTAACTACGGCGTAGAAGTTCATCCACCTACGCCGTAGCAAGGATTATGAAGACTACGGCGTAGCTCACTCCATGTCTACGGTGTAGAGATTTACTAAAGGGCATTACGGAGTAGCAACTCTCCACATACGGCGTAAAACCCCAATTTGAGGCAGTAAAGAACTCACGAGGCCAAAGAAGAAGTTACGGCGTAGTTACCCTAATAACTACGCCGTATAAGAATCCAATGAAGAAACTACGCCCATAGCACTTGATCAAGCTATGGCGTAGTCCAGATTTACAAAGGCTATGGCGTAGCAACTCAATCAGCTACGCCATAGCAAAGTCGGCCCTATAAATACCAGCCCTAATTCCGAGTTTATTCATTCACTTTTCACCACACAGAAGTTGGGAGAAACTCAGGGAGCAGGAGGAACGAACTTATAGCCATATAGAAGTCATTTCCAAGGGATGATTCACACACCAATCATAAGTTTATCAACTCCTTTGTCTTGTATTCAATTCATGTTTAGATTTGTATTAACTCAACATTGTTTTACTGCAATTATGAATATGAGTGGCTAAACACCTCTTGGTGTTAGCCTAGTTATGAAATTGTTATTGTTATGATTTAGTTTTCTACGCATCTATTGTCTATTGTTTGTATACTTTCATGGCGAGTCTTAGGACACTCTAGTTCCGGTAGTGTTGAGCATTGGTAGTTCCTTGGAGGCTTGAGGAATTAACCCTAGGAACCAAGCCGATAGGGATGTGACTTGGTGATAGCAATATCACCATACATGTGCCAATTAACCCCAGGACCACCTACCAATGCGATACGCTTAAAGGAGCTAGAGGGGGTGTAAGATCTGACCATGCCGCGTCTCGCTAGATTTGTCCATGTTAGTAGAGGTACTTAATGACTCTTACATCTTCGTAGGTTCACGCCGCCCGATGAACCCTCGGCTTTACAATAGTGGGGATAGATTTAGGTGATTTAACCCTCTGATCCTGAATGAATGTAACCCCCAGACAGATTATCTTAGCTTCTAAGTTTTCTAAGGTCAATTGATAACCTAAAACTTCTGACCTAGCCTTATTATGTTTATCTCTTTCAGACACATAATCAGTAAGAACCTTTTGATAAACATCACTACACTTAGAACATACCTCAGTAGTATTAGATGAAGTGGATGAGGTGGAAACCAAAGCTACCAAAACAGATTCATCTTCATCCTCCAAGCTCCAATCACAACCTCCAAGCTCTCCAGCAGAGTATCCTGGTTCTTCATCAAAAGCTGCACTCCAGTCGACTTCCTCCATGGCAGTCATACAGAAAGTTACTGGTTCATCATCAAATTCACTACTCCAGTCAACCTCAGAAAGGTTTTCTTGAGCCACCAAAGCTTTTGGTTTAGAGTCTGGAAGCTCCTTGAGTTCTAGTTTGGGTTTCTCAGCCATCTTGTTTGCTTGGTATTTTGCAAACCTACATTCCCTTGCAAAGTGACCAGTCTTTTGACAATTAAAGCACTCAATTTTTGACTTGTCAAATGCAATTCCCTGTTTGGCTTTGAAATCAATTCCCCTTCCTGTCTTCTTCATGAACTT
>LBNU01002417.1:221545-264694 GCA_014162995.1 Artemisia annua
TAATACGGGGTTGAAAAGGGAGGGAAAAAGGATTTTTGTTTGACTGGGGTATTATTTATCCTTTGACTTGGGGGTTTGGATCGGGTTGAGTGGGAAATGGGGCAAGGGACAGTTGGGCCGGATTATTTTAAAGGGAGGTGGGCCTTGTGTAAATAAAAGGGGGATTGGGCTACTGGGTTATGGGATAGTTTATTAAAAGGGTTGGGTTTAGTTTTGGGTTTGGTAATAAAAATTGGGGCAGGCTTAATTTATAAGGTAAAAGGTTTACGGTAGGTTTTGTAAATTTTCAAAGTTAAGGGTGATCTCTGCCCATTTCTCAAAGATGAGTCCAAGGGCTTCTTTTGCCATTAGTTGAAATTTGAAGGTTTTTGATGTCATTTCTTCAAATTATCTTCAAAGAGACTAATATTGACATGTGATGAAACTTGAGGGACCATTGTTGTAATTTTCTTCAAAACTCTTCCAAGGACTATTTTTGAGATTCTTTGAATCTCCAAGGATGATTTTGGAATTTGGAGCTATATCTTTGATCATTTGCTTCCCCGGCTATGGCTTTTGACACTTTTCCAAATCTCGTGCTCGTTTTTGTCTTTTTAGCTTGATTTTTGTCCGCTTTTGCAATATTCATTCCTGCACTATCACAAGCACAAAATCACAATATTTTTGGCATCTATGTTTAGTTTTTGGTCGTTTTGGTCTTAATTTGGCAAATAAAAGGTATGTGTTTAAGCACATACCAAGTACCCGATAGTATGACCAATCGATTTTGTTCTAGATAGTTTGTAATATTGCTTTAGTCTACATAGTTGTTTGCATATAATTTATGTGGTCATGTACAAAGAACAAATAGAATAAGGTCAAGTTGTAGTATAACCTTGTCAATGTTGTATCCTTTGCTGGTCGATTTGCACACTTCTGTTAGGAACGAATATATATGTATCTTCAATATTAAGTGTTAATGGTCATTTAAGCATTTTCGTGTGTTAAGTACCTCTATCCAACTTTTTTTGTATTAAAGAGTAAGTGTTAAGAGCGTAAGATAATGTTTGTTAAAAATAAAGGAAATGATTGGCACACTTCAAAAACTTATTGAGACATTCTATTGTATGCTATAGACAATTGTACTTTAAGGGTGCGTTTGGTTCGCAGAATGCTTTTGAAGGAATTGTAATTTGAATGAATTGTAATTCAAAGAATTGAAATGTGTTGGAATTGTAATGTGTTGTAATTGTAATTGATGAAATTTGTCATTGTGTTTGGTTGACTCGCAAGGTAATGTAATTCAGAAAGTAAAAAATAAATAAATAATAATAATAATAATAATAATAATAATAATAATAATAATAATAATAATAATAATAATAATTAAATAATATTATTATTAATAAAATAAATAAAAATAATAATAATATTATAAATAATAATAATAATAAAATAATGTTACTATTAATAAATTATTAAATAATAAAATAATAATATTATTTGTTAAATAATTAATAAATTAATAATAATAGTATTTAATAAATAATAAATATTAAATAATAATAATAATAATAATAATAATAATAATAATAATAATAATATAATTATATAATACATTATTAATAATAATAAAATAATAATATTATTAATAAAATATTATTATTATTATTATTATTATTATTATTGTTAAATAATAATAATATAATAATAAAATAATAATATAATATAATAGTCTTATCATAATAAAATAATATTATTATTAATAAATTATTAAATAATAAAATAATAATAATAATATTTATTAAATAATTAATAAATCAATAATAATAATAATAATAATAATAATAATAATAATAATAATAATAATAATAATAAGGGGATGATGTGGGCCTTTCGATGTTGTTGGTGGATTTCAAAAATGACTTCAACTTGGTGGATCGGGAGGCTATGCTACATGAGGTTCGTCTTTGATGTCCTGCTATTTCACGTTGGGTGAAATTNAATCCAAGGGCTTCTTTTGCCATTAGTTGAAATTTGAAGGTCTTTGATGTCATTTCTTCAAATTATCTTCAAAGAGACTAATATTGACATGTGATGAAACTTGAGGGACCATTGTTGTAATTTTCTTCAAAACTCTTCCAAGGACTATTTTTGAGATTCTTTGAATCTCCAAGGATGATTTTGGAATTTGGAGCTATATCTTTGATCATTTGCTTCCCCGGCTATGGCTTTTGACACTTTTCCAAATCTCGTGCTCGTTTTTGTCTTTTTAGCTTGATTTTTGTCCGCTTTTACAATATCCATTCCTGCACGATCACAAGCACAAAAACACAATATTTTTGGCATCTATGTTTAGTTTTTGGTCGTTTTGGTCTTAATTTGGCAAATAAAAGGTATGTGTTTAAGCACATACCAAGTACCCGATAGTATGACCAATCAATTTTGTTCTAGATATAGTAATTATTAGATTCTCAAAGTTATTACACAATGTATTGTAATATTGCTTTAGTCTACATAGTTTGTAATATTGCTTTAGTCTACATAGTTGTTTGCATATAATTTATGTGGTCATGTACAAAGAACAAATAGAATAAGGTCAAGTTGTAGTATAACCTTGTCAATGTTGTATCCTTTGTTGTTCGATTTGCACACTTCTGTTAGGAACGAATATATACGTATCTTCAATATTAAGTGTTAATGGTCATTTAAGCATTTTCGTGTGTTAAGTACCTCTATCCAACTTTTTTTGTATTAAAGAGTAAGTGTTAAGAGCGTAAGATAATGTTTGTTAAAAATAAAGGAAATGATTGGCACACTTCAAAAACTTATTGAGACACTCTATTGTATGCTATAGACAATTGTACTTTAAGGGTGCGTTTGGTTCGCAGAATGCTTTTGAAGGAATTGTAATTTGAATGAATTGTAATTCAAAGAATTGGAATGTGTTGTAATTGTAATTGATGAAATTTGTCATTGTGTTTGGTTGACTCGCAAGGTAATGTAATTCAGAAAGAAAAAAATAAATAATAATAATAATAATAATAATAATAATAATAATAATAATAATAATAATAATAATAATAATAATAATAATAATAATAATTAAATAATAATATTATTAATAAAATAAATAAAAATAATAATAATATTATAAATAATAATAATAATAAAATAATGTTAATATTAATAAATTATTAAATAATAAAATAATGATATTATTTGTTAAATAATTAATAAATTAATAATAATAGTATTTATTAAATAATAAATATTAAATAATAATAATAATAATAATAATAATAATAATAATAATAATAATAATAATAATAATAATAATAATAATATAATTATATAATACATTATTAATAATAATAAAATAATAATATTATTAATAAAATATTATTATTATTATTATTATTATTATTGTTAAATAATAATAATATAATAATAAAATAATAATATAATATAATAGTCTAATCATAATAAAATAATATTATTATTAATAAATTATTAAATAATAAAATAATAATAATATTTATTAAATAATTAATAAATCAATAATAATAATAATAATAATAATAATAATAATAAGGGGATGATGTGGGCCTTTCGATGTTGTTGGTGGATTTCAAAATGCCTTCAACTTGGTGGATCGGGAGGCTATGCTACATGAGGTTCGTCTTCGATGTCCTGCTATTTCACGTTGGGTGGAATTTTGTTACTCCAGTCCAGCTAGACTATATTATGGGGAACACACTTTATGGTCGCATCAAGGTGTGCAACAAGGTGATCCACTTGGGCCTTTGCTTTTTTTCTTTAGTGTTACATCCTCTGGTATGCAAGATTAGAGACTCATTTAGCCTTTCCTTTCAAGCTTGGTATCTGGATGATGGCACTATTATTGGAGATACTTTGGTTGTGGGGAAGGTTTTAGAGCTTATTATGTTGGATGGACCCCGTTATGGTTTGCACCTTAATGTTGATAAAACTGAGGTTTTTTGGCCTAAGGAGGATCCCAGAAGCAGGCATTTGGGCGTTTTCCCACCTAATATTGCCCGACCTTTACACGGTGTTAAATTACTGGGTGGGCCTGTTAGTGTGGACCTTGATTTTAGTAGTGAGCTTGTTATGAAAAGGGTTGCCAAAACCATTGAGCTTATGGGTGCTATTGCTAAAATTAATTATCCTCAGTGTGAGTTGTTGTTTCTTCGTGCTTGTGCCGGTATTTCCAAATTATATTTTGCTATGCGCACTTGTTCTCCCCGGGTCTTTGAGATTGCTCAGATTTCATTTGATGTGGCTCTTCGTTCTTCTTTGGAGCGTATTGTCACTGCTTCTGGACCTGGTTTTGGTGATTGGCAGTGGAGACTTGCCACCTTACCCTTTACTTTTGGGGGTCTTGGTGTATATTCTGCAGGTGATGTCTTGAACTATGCTTTCCTTTCTTCTAGACTTCAATCTGATAGCTTACAAACTAAGCTTCTCCGACATACCGGTATTGTGACTTCTGGCCCTTCTTTTGATGATGCTTTATGTACTTTTAATGCGAATATGGATATGGACCTTTTGAGTAACCCAAGTGAGATCGCTGCCCCCAAACTCATGAAGAAATTGGCAGATATACATTTCACACGGGTTACCCAAACGGCTGAATCCACCTTTCGCCTATCTTCTCGACAGATGGCGTTATGGAATTCGCAAAAGGAGGACTACACTTCAGATTGGCTTAGAGTGGTTCCAATATCTGGATTAGGACGGACTATGAACGCCAGGACTTACCGATGTGTGTTGTGCTATTGGCTAGGTGTTCCCCTATTTTCTCTTCAGATGCCGTGCTCAGCTTGTTCCAAGGTCTTTACTAGGGATATTTATGGGGACCATGCTGTATCGTGCGCGGGTATTATTGGTATTAAACATCGGCATAATGCTGTGCGTGATGTTCTTGTTGACATATGTTCTCGGTCCGGGATTTCGGCACGTAAGGAGGTTGATATTGGGCTTATTGGGGATAGGGACAAACCCTTACGTCCAGCTGACATGTTACTTTACTCATGGGATGGTGGGCTTGATGTATGTGTTGATCTGACAGGGTCATCGCCCTTGACGCAAACTGGCATGGTTGATTTTGTGCCGGGTCATGCGGTGATTGAAGCCGCACAACGTAAACGCGTCAAGTACGAGGCTAAATGCTCGGATATGGGATATGGGTTTCTCCCCTTTTCATTTTCTTCTTTTGGAGAAATTGAGAAGGATGCGGTGGCATTACTAAAACGTATCCGAAGATTTTCGGTGACTCAAGACATTGGAGCACGTGCTGCTGCCATATTTTTAGTAGGGTTAGCTTCGCTATAGCTAGAGGAGTGGGGGCTCAGATTGTTTCTCGGCTCCCGACTAATTTCTTGTAAATCCTATAAGTTTCTAATAAAGTGATGTTTATTATAATAATAATAATAATAATAATAATAATAATAATAATAATAATAATAATAATAATAATAATAATAATAATATTTTACAAATATTGATGCTTTTAATATAGAATATTGAATTACAACGTAATTCAAAACTTTACATCCAACTTGCTATGTAATCTGAATTCCCTCCCTTGTTGTAATTGGAAATATTGAATTACAATTACATTGCAAAGCAAACAGCTTACGTAATGTAATTTGAATTACAATTACATCAATTATGCAAACCAAACACCCTACGTAATGTAATCGAATTACAATTACATCCAATTACGTTCGATTACAACGAACCAAACGGGGCCTAAGTGTAATCTGCTTTAACTACTTTTACAGTGAGTATCCTAATAAATTTTTGAAGTGTGTCAATCACTTTCCAAAATAAAGTCCACATTCGAAAAATGACTCATGCATCTAAAATCTTGGGCTCTACACAATATCTGAACCATCTTCCACGTGTCGTTTTCTGATTCGCTCATGTACCCTCACGTCCTCTGTTGTGCCGGCCGGAAACGTCTTGTGCCACGTGTCATCATACAATTGCCTATCTCCTAGCTCACAAGGTTGGTCACGTGTTTTGCCCGTGATGGGTGACTCATTTGATTTGACGCGTTGAGAGGAGGATACCAAACGAGTGGATGCCACGCTCGAAGACGTCACCTATTTATTTTGGATTGGTAACTCGTGTGGGCCATCTGATCACAAGCAAGCTGGTTGACTTATTGTTAACTTTTTGGGCTTGTTTTGACTTTTGGTGGGTCATTGTTACATACTAGACGAGTATCCGTGTATACCAACGAGATTTTCTAGCGGCAAATAATTATAGTGATATTTTGGTTACACAAAACACTTACCCAAAATATCATTATAACTATATGCCGCTATAGAATCATAGAATCATAGGCAATAGGTCTTTATAATACAACCGTTTACGGAGTCGAAGCCGAGCTCAACGCCACATCATCACCTTCCTAATAGCACACCAATAACTTCATCCTCTTCCTAATAGCACAACAACAACAACAACAATAACAACAAAAAATGTAAGTCTTACAAAACACCCCCGCCAAAAATAAACATTTACTCCAGAAAAATGTTGCTGCAATGGTGGACGAATGGCGGGTGGAATGGAGCAGTATGGTGCGCCGCCTCTGCGTATTAGGCGAATGGCGGACGAATACTCGTCTACACTCTAAGACTAAAAATGTACTAATAAACTAGCTAAGTAAAAGTTTAAACTTTGATTAGAAAATTTCTTAGTTGTACACTGACTGCTTCATGTTTTTTTCAAATGTCCCAATTGTGTCGTTAGAAAAATACATCAAAAAAGCAAATCTTGGAACAAACACTACACACTCACCATTCTTTCTTTTTGTATGCTAAACAATTGAAAGAGTGTGAAACTTATTTCATTAAAATAGAAGTATGTCATAATAGCTAAAAAGTATTACCATGTAAAAATAAAATATTATCATCACAGAAAATAAGAATTATATCTTTTTTGTGTTTGACTATAATGTTAATCCTATGCAAACTGATGTTCCAACAGTTATATAATTTTTTAACTTAAACGGTACTTTTCTTTTCTGTAAAGGACAAACTGAAAAACTATTTTACTTGTTTGAATTATGGTTTTTAATTATACAAACTCTTTTGTGTTTGAAAGGAAACCACCTAGTAACGATTGAACTATTTACGGTCATAAAATATTATGCTTGAAAATTTTGTAAGCAACGTTAATTATCTTGTCAAAATGGTATACGAGACTTTTTGTTTGGCCTTGACCGATATATTCACTTGTTAGACGTGACGTGACATACCTCATTGTGCTTCTTATTCTTTAGTTTGTGTCAGTGTCCTCAAACGGTGTCTAAAATGAACGCCACGTACTCACAGTCGTGTTAGTTATAATGTGATCAGAATCTTGGCTCAAAACTCGACCGAGCTTTAAATTTTAAGATCGAGTTCAACTCGCCTTTAATATCTAGAGCTGAAAACTTGAATCAATTGAGCTCGAAACTCGACTCGACTGATGTCAATAAGTAGTCAGCATATTTATCTCGACTCGACTTACNGTGTTCCAATAGTTATATATTTTTAAACTTAAACGGTACTTTTCTTTTCTGTAAAGGACAAACTGAAAAACTATTTTACTTGTTTGAATTATGGTTTTTAATTATACAAACTCTTTTGTGTTAAAAGAAAACCACGTAGTAACGATTGGACTATTTTTGGTCATAAAATATTATGCTTGAAAATTTTGTAAGCAACGTTAATTATCTTGTCAAAATGGTTTACGAGACTTTTGTTTGGCCTTGACCGATTCACTTGTTAGACGTGACGTGACATACCTCATTGTGCTTCTTATTCTTTAATTTGTGTCAGTGTCCTCAAACGGTGTCTAAAATGAACGCCACGTACTCACAGTCGTGTTAGTTATAATATGATCAGAATCTTGGCTCAAAACTCGACTTGAGCTCGACCGAGCTTTAAATTTTAAGATCGAGTTCAACTCGCCTTTCATATCTAGAGCTGAAAACTTGAATCAATTGAGCTCGAAACTCGACTCGACTGATGTCAATAAGTAGTCAGCATATTTATCTCGACTCGACTCACTCTCTGTACATTAGTTTTTTCTTTTTCTGAAGACGATTTTAAAAAAATTCAAGCAAGTTGTTAGAGATAACGATAGGATTTTATCGGGTCACTAATTCAATCAATCCAACGTACTAATCTCTTCTCCAAGCAAATCTTTTCTAGGGGTCTTTAAATCAAAACATAAAAAACATTGCTGGTATCTTGATATAATCCAAGTTGTAGTTTAGACAACAACATCAAAACAAATCCTCATCACGTTGGTTATATTAACGAGTCACTCCAACTAATAAGATCGCTAATGTTTTCAATCTGGGTAATTCGTAATCCAAGAGACCCCGCGTCCCCACCATGCCGAGACATACTTACATAAGTATCTTTATATATAGAAGAGTAAAATTGTAATTTAACTATAACTTGATTAGGCTCGCGACTTTTATCAGTCAAGTTTTCTGAAATTCGAACTCAACTCAAGTTCCTAGAGTCGATAAAAGAATTGTATGTGCTATCGTTCGTTTAATGTATTAATGTTCACGAACAACTTTATTCTTTTTACGAACATGTATGGACAAGAAAGTTTGTCTGCGTTATTGCTCGTGTTCGCTTGTTAGGTTAAGCTAAAACGATATGTGTACGTACATTCGATTCGTTTACAGTTAATTATATCTATATCGATTCAAAGTTCAAATGATTAGATCGAGTGATTTTCAACGGAACGGCAGAATTAGGAAGTTGCTTGGTTATGGAACCCATTAGTGTCTTAACATCATGTTGTTTAACCCTGTGTATAAAAACAAATAAAGTACTTTCTATTATTCTTAAAATACTAAAATAAATTTAAAAACCTAATCCCAAAAACTATGTATATTCCATAGAGAGGTGGTTTGATAGACCAAACATGGTCCTGCAAGGGGACAGTACGGAGATTTTTACACATGATCATATGTGTTCTTTTTGTATTTTTGTGGTTCCATTACCTTTGTTGTTGTGTATCATTTTTGGGCTGAGTATTATTTGGATCCCAATGGGCACATGATCATATATATATATTTGTTTAATTTGTTTTGTATAATGAAGGTTCACCAATTTATAGTAACAGCTTGGATCATAACTAAATGAACTTTTTCGATATTTCGTTTTATCGAGATGACTTTAACCCTCTTTATATTACGTGGCATGTTCATCCTAAAGTTCAATAGTAGGCATATATGTCACAAACTGTAAAAGGTTCCCATCTGTTTCGCTTTTCAGAATTACAGATGTTTGTGGTATAGACTAAGCACACATGGTCCTGCTGTATTGTTTGTGGTTCCAATACTTACTATATTGTTGCTCCATTTTAGGACTGAAGTACTATTTGGTTTTTCATAAAATATGAAGAGGGTAAAATTGAGCAGGTAAATGAAGCGCGTGGAGTTCACGGCCCAGTTAATTTGTGTGCAGTCTACTTACCCAATCAACATACATCGTACACTTCTTTTTTATATTAAAAAATTCAATATCTCTACTTTTGCATAAAATCTGTTTAAATATTTAAATTTTAAAGGTTCTTGAAACTTAAAAATAGATGGCTATTCAGATTTTGATGTTCATAAATTTCAAAAACGATATTTTGTATTGCCCCTTTTATTTGAGTTAACCCGACTCATATAAATTTAGGTTACTCGAGTTAGGTTAGTTTAAATGCGTTTGGTTTGGTTTTGATTTTGCCACTACGTACTCGACCTTAATTAACCTAGATTGAACAAACCAATAGACCTGAAAATCAAACTGATTTACGCCTTTAAGTTAACTCCCAAAGTATTTTAGATTTCATTTCATTTTGCAATAGACAACAAACATATAGTCAGGTCCATTTTACTTGAATAGATGGTACCCGCGTAATGCGACGACGAGAACATATATTTTTCGGTGTATGCGTAATCAATATTCTAAATAAACGTAAGATCCAAAAATAAATTAATTTACATAAATTGTTATAAATGAACATAGGAAACGATGATGAGGACATGATTGAAGAGTTAGCAGAGGAGTACATGGAGCACATAGAGCATGTCAAGAAGTCTCAACGAAAGAAAACGTAGACATCGTTTCACACTTTCACCTACGGCGTAGGTCTAAAGCCTTACCTACGTCGTAGCCAGCTACCGTTTAGTTTTAGTTTGTGTTGAGATCCATATACGACATACAAGGACTCTAGTCTTTACGTAGTATATGCTCTCCTTAAATTTTATGTTTTGGGTTTTGTTTGTTTACGCCGTATACGGAGTGTTCTTTAACGCCTTATATGTGTCGGGATATGTTTCTTATTTTTAAGTTTTAAGACGGTTCCAGACGAATTTGGTTAACTGTTACCCCAAGTTTGGCACCCTATTAACATAGGCCTGGGTTTATTGTGAAGACATTCATTATTCAATAAAATTCGTGACTTTTAGTCTTTAAACCCTTTGTGATTTGTTTAACCCCTTATTAGGGTTTGTTTGCACGCTTCCGTTCTACGTCACTTGGCATTAGAGACACGTTTAATCCTGGTGGTAATTGGTTTAGAATGTTCTACGTCAATTAAAAATCTAGAGCTTGTTAGTATCCTAGATGGTGAACGGTGTAGAAGATCCAAAAACTCGTACCGCTAATGAGGTGCAGTCGACGAAAGACATGGATCATGCGATCAATGATCTCACATCTAAATTCGAGAGTATGTCCACTGTTCTTGAAGAAATCTAGTCCGCGATCGGGGGTGGTGGTGGTAATCATCCAAATCGTGAGGGTAACGAACGTGGTAACCTTAGATTCCGTCCTAATGAGGGTTTCTTTGGAAATCATGCACGTAACCAACCTCCTAAACGAGTTTGGAGACATAAGGACGTTATGTCTTCGGATGAGGAAAGAGAAGATGAAGCTTATGAGGAGTTTGGTGAAGGTTTTAGGGGAGGTGACCCAAGACGTAGGGTTATGGTCGGAAGGAACATCAATCATCGGGGTTACGGTGAGCGACAAGGTTATCAGGTCAAGGCCGAGATTCCCAACTTTGTTGGAAATCTTGACATTGAAGCGGTGCTAGATTGGTTATATGAGGTTGGTAAGTTCTTTGACATTATGGATGTTCCTGAAGAAGAGCAAGTGAGGATCATGACTTATAAGTTACATGGAGGTGTGGGAGTTTGGTGGCAACGTTGATGAGATAACCGTAGGGTTCACGGTAAGCGACCCATGGGTACTTGGATGAGAATGAAGAGGATATTTGAAGGTAGGTTTTTACCCTCGGTTACAGGGCTGAATTTAGTATTAGGCAAGGTGGGCAACAGCCCAAGGCAGCACAAAGGGAGGGGGTGTCATTTTATTAGCTTGTGTTCCATTATACTAGGTTCAATTTATAAGCCCATCTAAGTTTATACATTTTCAAGCTCATAGTACTAGGGTGGACTTTATTTTTTAAATAACATCAGACGAGATATCAATATTTATGGTACGTGATTGTGGGAAGTTACCAAATTGACAAAGTCACAATCCATTTTAAAAAAGAGACGTGATTGTGGGAATTTTGAGTTACCAAATTGACAAAGTCACACAATCCATTTGAAGAAAAAAAAACAATATGCACGTATTGTCGCAGTGGGTGATCATTCGATCAAGTTCAAGGCAATTGAAATATTGAATCATATATTATTTTTTACTCTCTAGTTATGAATTTCTTTATCACCATCACTCTGTGTGAACTAATAAGGTGATATTCTTCCATAATTCATTTTATACGTATTTTTTGATTTTTTCCATTTTCAATATATTGTTATTATATTAGATATTTAGATAATTTACACTAGAATCTACCATGTTACGTCGTTCACAACCGTCGGGTGGCCAAAATAGAAAATGAAATAAAAAAAATAGAAGAATCTAATAAAGCTCAATTTGGATCTTAGAAGCGTTTGTTGTTAGACAAAAAAAAAAATACTAATAGTGTTGAAGAAAATATTGAAAATCCTATAAATAATGAAAATTCAAAAAGTGACGATGTTGATGTTAATGAAATTGACGATGTTGATATTTTTGAAGATCATGTTAAAAAAGTTAATAAAAGTCTCCCTAAAGTTAATTGTAATATTTTTGATGTGAGAGTTTGGGATGGTCTAGGTTCAAATATGAAAGACGAACTTGTAAGCAAATGGCCTTTTAGAGAAACCAATTTGGATTATCCAAAAGATAAAATAATTAGACACTTTTCTAATGAATTTTATGGACGTAAGCTAAGAAACGGCGATTCTATTGATAGAAAATGGTTGGTTTACTCCAAATAGCTCGATAAGGTTTTTTGTTTTTGTTGTAAGTTATTTAAAACTACGATATCTAATAGTCAATTATCAAATGTAGGAACAAATGATTGGAAACATCTCCCTTTTTCCTTTAATTTATTATACTTGAGAATTAAACTCGATATATAACTCACTTAACTAAAAAAATTAATATGGTACACGGTCATCAAATGGGTAATATTCTGAGGCGCAGGTGGAGGAGAAAAGGGGTCAGTTTTCTCACAAACATCAGCAACCTCACTCCTACTAGCCCCATTACCCTGACGACTTCTCTTCCGCACCATACGCTCGATCAAGGGAACTTGGTTCTCCGCATCCTCCATCTCATGATCGGATGGCGGTACCTTACCCTCTGACATGGATGGAGCAGGAGGAGGATTACCACCGACATCAGGGTTTACAGGAAGAATGACCAACTCAGAAGCAACGGTTACACCCTCATCATCAAATTTGACAAGCATAGAGATAACATCTATCACTGCAAAAGAAGAAAGAAAGCTTATTTGACGACGCCATTTGGCTGCCACATATGAATGGCGCGAGCTACAAAGTGATGATACCCCTTACTCTAATGCACTCTTTTCCATTACTCCCATATAAAAATAGAGCAATAATATTAAGACCTAAAATACATGACTAAAACATGCATAATTCATCTACTACTTGAAAACTGTTTTTGCCACTTTCTCTTTCCAAATATTTAGTCATTCACCCTTGATTTTGGCATGTGTCCAAATCTTATTATTATACGTATACTTTTTTAGGCATATTTGTTATGCATGAAAATCATTTCTCATAAAAATATTATTATTCATAAATTGTAACATACGATATGAGCACAAGATCTTTCAAGTGAACTACCACAAGCAAACTTGTAATATTAGATACATAACATATTCTTATTTCGTTGATGACTCTCAAGCCTCAACTGCTTCAAGAATTTTGAAATCATTAATTACTTCCGTATAAAAGTATC
This sequence comes from Artemisia annua, assembly GCA_014162995.1. Classification (NCBI taxonomy): domain Eukaryota; kingdom Viridiplantae; phylum Streptophyta; class Magnoliopsida; order Asterales; family Asteraceae; genus Artemisia; species Artemisia annua. The sequence continues at coordinate 234,877 of LBNU01002417.1, forward strand.
AATACGTTTTGTATGGCTAATGCACACAAGATATCGACTTTAATAAGCGGATGCTTACATTCATGTTAGTAGTTAGTCTATTAAATTTCATAAACTTGTGTCATTGTGTTCAAGCTCTTAATGTTCAAGCAAACACCCTCTTAATCTTCAAGCATGGTCAAATTTAACCAACGACAACAGTTTACAAAAACTGCTAATGTGTATATCATAACTTGTGACAATCTTATTAATGAAATACGGTTATCAAGAAGGTCATCTGAGTTGTTAATGTTCGATATTTGCTAATTTGTAAGTGATCGCTGTTGGGATCGGTTAAATTTGCTAATGTAAGTTGGATGCCTTGATTAAAGATAGGACTTACTATAATACTCTAGCTTTTATGTCATTTCTCATATTATCAACTTACAGATTGTACAATTATATATATACTTTTCTTCTTAAGAAAAATTAAATGAGAAGTAAAAATATCAACACATTTATAGTTTAACGAACTCCGTATATGATATAGACCTTAATAAATACGAGCAATAGATCTTCTCCATTTAATTCTACATAAAAACACGTGTTTGTGACTTGTCAAATGATTGCAATCATGCTCTGAATTATTTTGTTATAGTAAAACATGAATGAACTAGACAATAAATAGGAGCATAATAAATGAACAACTTAACGAAATAAAATCTACGGAATGTTTCTTTTCCACTAGGTCATATTGTTACGAGTGTATCTAGTGGTAATAGGAGCATAATAATAAATGAACCTGATAGATTTTTGTGGCCTACGTAAATTTTGGATAATTCTGATTTCTCCGAAATAAACTTGGTCCCGAAATTTTGTGTCACACAAATACATATCGTGTTTAGTTAGTCGACTATGTATCAATATCCTCTTAATTCGTTTACTAGTTTAATGAACTCGTACATTTTATTTTTTATTTTTTAAACTTTATTCTCGTAAAAAAGAAAATTGTGCACCTGATGACTTAGAATCTTAACTTCGCCCATGGTGGTAACATATTTGGCTGCTCACCTTTCAAGTTTTATTATCTCACAAAAAGTTAAGGATTAAAACACTTGGTCAACAAAAACATTTACTACTATTAACTCTTAAACGAAAGACTAGCCAAGTAGTGTTAAATGAACGAGGTTTTAAGCCCGCGCTTCGCGGCGGGACGTTTGAATACAAAATTATTGATTTACGTGTTTTTCAGAACAATTGCAAAATCTCTCTTTCAGTTAGTGTCCTCTGGAGCTGCTTCCACGAAATTGCATGTCTCTCTCTTAGCCGCAAGCATATATGCATCTTCAAACTGCCACAATGTATATGCACATCTTCAAACCCAACTGACATCAAAGAGTTTAGAAGACAACTATGTCCGGAAAGATCAAGAATATATAATTTGTGATTCAAAGATACATACATTCGCAAAAGCAAACGTTCAAGGTTATGAAGACAACCCACTAACTGTCCACATACCACTGCAAAGCATAACGCCTACAATTTTCTGTCTAAATATTTCCACACGAAGAACGTCTGCTATCCTGTCCTCTGTTTCCTGATAATACAGCCGTATGCATTAGCAAATGTATTGTCTAAGAGATTGGTACTTTCTTATCATATGACAATAAGTTTAACATATAATCAAGCTCAGTTACCTTGTGAAGATTGGTATGTGTAAGAGCTACATGATCGTTGGATGCCATGCCGTTACCAAGAGTAATTAATCTTTCATTAATATGCTCAACAACTGCATCATGCGGGCTGTTCCTTAACTATAGGAGGTCTGTAAACGCATTAAAACATATGAAAGTGAGATTGATAATTGAAGAGTTTGTCAGGTAAGCCATATAAATAAAAGTTGATTATCACCATACTTGTCAACTTAAGTGAAAGACGAATATATTAGACTAAGTAATATCAATTTGTTGAAGCTCAAATAAATTTAGTGTCACTTGCCGAAGCCGAAGTTGGGAGATACAGTTTACCATTCAAATGCTAATTTGCAAATTACTAAATTCAGCACTGATGTAAATTGGCGTACTTTTTTCTTATCCGCAATGTCGGTTTTGAGAAAGTTCTAAACAGAGCATATCCTATAATGATGTCAAATGTTAAAGAAAAAAATGTAACTGACTATCAAAAGGGGCAAACAATTTGGGGTCTATATGTCGGTAGAACTTACTTCTTCAGGGCTGCTGATCTTTGGGGAACGGCGTTTGATTGTCGGCTTTGAAGGAACAATTGATTGACATATGGATTCCCTGCACATAAATAAAAAGTATCAGCTACAATGTAGTTGCATTTAGTTACCAACACAGGATAAAGCATCTAAACTTCACTCAACTGTATTCCAGTTTTTTTCTTAATATATGTAAAATATCTTGTTATTCTAATGAGCAACGTTGTACTAATCTATAATTATAATAGCTATATTAAATTCCTCATGCATCATATATTTTTCACATTGTTTGCGCCCTTATCTTTTTAGAAACATCTCTAAAACTTGATCCCAACCAATTTTCAGGACTCGTCTACCATATTACCTGCCATATTTCCTGTGTTAAATGAGCTCAATCCCGTAACTGATTACGGGTTACTTGCAACACAATACAATCCCCCACCACTCATAATAACAACTTAATTGTTTCTTTTGATTGTTCCGTTACACTGTTCTATTAGAATGGTCAGCTAAAGCCATTTATGGTCAGGAAAATACTACTGACAACAACATAACACCCAAAGTTATGCAGAATCTTCATGAGCGAACATAGCTTACCACCTTATCTAGGTGTCCAAGACCTGAATTTTGATCCTTTGGGTCAACGTTCTGTTCATCCCTTAATATCGCCTGCACCACAAACATTCAGCTGTTGTTAATTGGAAGTCTGACATTTTTTACCCAATAATGTTGTTACGTTTACAATTATAGGTTGCCATTTTTATCATTTGGGTAATGTAGTTCATTAGAATAAGGTTTTTATAGAAATTAGACCAAAGTTTTTCTCTTTTAATAAGAATTTAAATATATGTCATCGGCTGTTATTCACTACACATTACACAACCCCTAAAATTCGTTTCAGAGAGTGGTTGGGATTGCCATATCAAAATAGACTGCAATTGCATATGCCAGGTCTCAAGCGATGATATGCTTCACTTCTTCACTGGAACCCATAAACATATATACTTTTACATACCTGTGTTAATGGTGATAGCCGTGGGCTCACACCACCCTCACGCTCCATGTGTGCAATTGTGTAGCAATTCTCAGCTTCTTCTACCACCAAATATTGCAGGCGATTCAGAGTTCTGCATGAACAAACTCGAAAAGTCAATCACAAAACAAACATTAAAACCAAACAATCTCATATCTATATCCAAACACACCCAAATCCAAATCTCCACAAAACAGCAATATAAAAAAACTATAAATATCCAAACTTTGTACCAAATTCTCACTTAATAACATAAATTAGACCGATTATAACCTTCCTAAATTTTTTGATAAGCTCATTTTTTCAGCCTTATGAGCTTATTCACTTGAGCTTAAGGACTTTATAAGCTCATAAGCTCAAATGGATAACCTCATAAGCCCACAAAACTGAGTTTATCAAATTTTCAGTAACCTTCTAACTCCTATGTCCATCAAATAAGCTTAGAAAAACAAACCCTAAAGTCATAATAAGCTCATAAGACAAAAAATATCAGCTTATGATATACAAACCAAACCAAATACCCCCATAAGCCCAAATGACTTACTGTTTTCCTTTTGACACCTATTAACCTTGAATCTAAATTTTGTTATAAAGACAGATCCACACTTATTTATGTCAATTGCAGCCTAAAAGATGACTAAAAAAATCCATTAGACGTCAAATAGATTACCATAATTCCATTCGAATCATGCATAAAAAAACTATGAAAAGTTTAAAACTTTAAAGTACCTTATAGGTGGACGGGTTCTTGTAGGTTGATGTAGGCCTGCAACGTGCAGCCTAGTACATATGAAAAGGAAAAAGAACGCGGTTAGTTTTTGTCGTCATTAAGTGAAATAAAGTAAGCTGCCACATTACAACAATTATGCTAAGTTATTCACGAATAGTCTACTATATCCTTCAAATACACTACAAATAAAAACACCTTTCGTGACGACTAAGTCGTCACCAATTTACATTAGGTGTCGTCACCAAGTGTGTTTGTGACGATATGTCGTCACGGATTTCGCGTCACCAAACCATTGTCACAAAACAACTTCGTGACGACAAAGCGTAGTGTAATTAGTGACGACAAAAGGGGCCCGCAAGTATTCAACGCAAAGACTAAACACAAGTGGGCCATAGCAACTTTGTGACGACAATGTCGTCACTAATATTTTACATAAATTAAATTATTTTTACTAAATTATTTTACATAAAACTGAAATAAATAAAAAATGATAATTTTTTAGTGACGACAAACTCGTCACCAAATTTATTCCATTTTTAATCATTTTATTAAACAAAAACAATTAATTAAATCATTTCTTTGTGACGACAAAGTCGTCACGAATGTTTTCTATAACATTTATTTACCGTTTTTAATCATTTATAAATTAAATAAAATTAATAATATGATTTTTCTCTAGTGACGACAAAGTCGTCACCATGCTTTATATAATATTTTTATTTGTGGCTACGTCAAAAATAGTGACGACAAAGTCGTCGTTAAGTATTGCTGCACTGAAAAAAAAACAGCAGCAATAACAACTGCATTTTCATTTTTCAGATTTTTTTTCCGGCCAAAATAATAAGCTCATTCACGGAACCTAATTCCACATAAATAACTACATATTCATAAGTTTTACCTCTAAAACATCAACTACCAAGAAACCTATAACTAAATCATTCACGCAAGTCAACTTTCGGATTACACTAACCTAAAGCAATACGCATCTCAACAAACCTATAACTGACTCAATAATAATTAGACAAATATAATAAGTAACAATTATTACCTAGTTGATAGCCGAAATAGACGAAGAGAATAAGAGAGAAAGAAAGGAAGAGAGGTCCGACAGTGGTGGTCCGACAGTGGTGACGGTGGTCCTAACCAAACACAACAAAAAATAATCTAAGTTAAACAACCAAAATATATTCTTACAGCCTTTAAAAAACATACCAAACACAAACACCTTTAAACAATGCCGACGAAGTGATGCTGCTGCTTCTGGCGGTGGTGCTGATGCTGGTTCCGGCGGTTGTGCTACTGCTTCCGGCAGTGGGTCTAACCAAACACAAACACAACTAAAATTTAACAAAACATATTAATCAAAACAAAATTAAATAACTAAAATTAACAAAAGATTACCTTTAAACAAAATTAAATAACTAAAAGGACAAGTGGTGTTTGTGAGGGTGAAAGTGGTGGTTATGGTGTTAAAAATGGTGGTGACTGGAGTGAATATGATGAAAAACCGAGTTCATTATCGTCTATGTCGAGTGGTTAGGTGAATGGTTTGAGGAGAAAAGTGAAACACTTAGCCATCTTATAAATAATGCTTTGTAGTTGGTGACGACAAAGTCGTCACTAATCATTGATTTTTGTAATTTTTATCATTTGGCGGGATAAGGCGGGTTATACAAAATTTTCACCAAAATTTTTATTTTTGTCTTTTTGCGAGTTTGGAGACGACTATGTCGTCACTAATCATGAATTTTTCATTTTTATCATTTGGCGGGATAAGGCGGGCTACACAAAATTTTCATTTTTTTTTGTCTTTTTGCGAGTTTCGTGACGACTACGTCGTCACCAATCATTTATTTTTGTGAAGATTCATTTAAATTACTTATAAACCGTGTTAAATTTTATCTATATTAATAATAAATGACTTTGGTGTCGACTATGTCGTCACTAAGTTTTTACATTTTGTAGCAATTCGTTTGATTCGTTTATAAATGAATTAAATTAGTTTTAAATGACTTTTCAATGTCATTTTTCATTTGGCGTGAAATTCTCGCGCTAAATATTTGGCTTCAAACTTTCCCGCTTAACCTTTCCTACTCTCATCTTTTACTATAAAAACAACCTCTTATCCTCAATTTAACCACTCTAACTCAGATGGAGTGAAACAGTCCTTTTAAGTGTTCTTCTTGAAAGGAGATATAGTGTCAAGAACACGGATGAGCCGAGATGCTATGGATATAGATAACATGCTAAATGGATGATTCGATATGTTATGGATATGCATAACATGTTAAACAGTTTAGTCAAGATGTTATGGATATACGTGACATGTTGAACGAATGAGTCAAGATATTATGGATATACATGACATGTTAAACAGATGAGTCGAGATGTTATGGATATACATAACAAGCTAAACCGGATGATTCTAGATGTTATGGATACACATAACATGTTAAACGGATGATTCGAGATGTTATGGATATGCATAATATGTTAAACGGATGAGTCGATATGTTATGGATATGCGTAACATGTTAAATGGATGAGTCGAGATATTATGGATATACATGACATGTTAAACGGATGAGTCGATATGCATAACATGTTAAACGGATGAGTCGAGATTTTATGGATATACATGACATGTTAAACGGATGATTCGAGATGCTATGGGTATACATAACATGTTAAACAAGTGATTCGAGATGTGATGGATATACATAACATGTTAAACGGACGAGTCAATATGTTATGAATATGCATAATATGTTAAACGGATGAGTCGCGATGCTATGGATATACATAACATGTTAAATGGATGATTCGAGAAGTTATGGATATACATAACATGTTAAACGGATGATTCGAGATGATATGGATATACATAACATGTTAAACGGATGAGTCGAGATGTTATGAATATACATAACATGATAAACGGATGAGTCAATATGTTATGGATATGCATAACATGTTAAACGGATGATTCGAGATGTTATGGATATACATGGCATGTTAAACAGATGTGTCGATATGTTATGGATATACATAACCTCTTAAACGGATTAGTCGAGATGCTTTGAATATACAAGACATGTTAAATGGATAATTTGAGATGTTATGGATATACATAACATCTTAAACGGATGATTTGAGATGTTGTAGATATACATAACATGTGAAACCAGTGTTGCAAAAATCGGCCTACAAGGCCGATTAATCGGCGATTACAAGGTAATCGGCCGATTACAAGCTACAAGGCCCTGGAACTTGGAGAGATTTACAAGGTAATCGGCCGATTACAAGGTTTAGGGCCGATTAATCGGCTAAAAATCGCTACAAGACCCTCGACCGCCTTAGTACCGATTCATGTTTTGCAACATTGTGTGAAACGGATGATTCGAGATGTTATAGATATGTATAACATGCTAAAGGGATGAGTCTATATGTTATATATGGATATGCATAACATGTTAAACGGATGAGTCAATATGTTATGGATATGCATAATATGTTAAACAGATGAGTAGATATATTATGGATACGCATATCATATTAACCGGGGAGATGTTATGGATATACATAACATGTTAAATGGATGAGTTGAGATGTTATGGATATACATAACATGTTAAACAAGTGATTCGAGATGTTATGGACATAAATGACATGTTAAACGGATGAGTCGAGATGCTATGGATATATATATCTCATGTTCAACTCTAAATACCTCCAATTGTGCTCATTTGGAGGTATGCCTCAAGAGTGTATGTGTGTGTTTTTACTTAATAATATTTCTCAATCTTTCGTCTTTCTTTCTTCATAGGTACCTATCTTCTTGTTGTCACCAAGTTTTATTTACATGATATAGTTGATAAATATATGGTTCTATATATATTTAACTACAAAAATAAGTTTATAATAGTTAATATTAACACTAACATATAAATTTTTAAAAAATCATTATTTATACTTTTTATAATAAAATAGAAAACACTTTAGTTATATTAAACTTATAGTGACGACTATGTCGTCACTAAATACAAAATTAAATTAGTAAAATATTTGGTGACGACATTGTCGTCCCAAAGTGAATTGCAGGATTTGGCGGGTTATTAAAAGTTTACCAAAATAATATGCATACGTTTTAAAACCTTGTTATTAAAATCTTTGTTATTATAAAAAATATAATTTAGTTATAATAAAAGATTTGTGACGCCTATGTCGTCACCATTTGTTTTACAAAAAAACCTTGTTTTGAAAAATCATTATTTATAGTTTTAATAACTTTTTATTACAATAAAGAAAATAATTTATTTATAATAAAAAGATTTGTGACAACAATGTCGTCACGATTAATTTTAACACAAAAACTTGTTTTGAAAAATCATTATTTATAATGTTAATAACTTTTTTATTACAATAAAAAAAATTAGTTATAATTAAAAAATGTTGGCGACGATATTGTCGTCACTAAGTGTAAAAAACCATTATTTATTTTGTTTATTTATTAAAAAGATATTATGCAGATATATAATAAAATTGGTGACGACATAATCGACCCTAAGTTGTGTGGCCCCCTGATTTTTGTTTGACTAAGCCATTGGTTGTGGAAAAGGTTGAAAGTGGTGGGCCCCTATAAATTTTGTGACGACTAAGTCGTCACCAATAAAAATGGTGTCCCGAAAGGTGGTTTAGTTTGTAGTGAAATAGCATTTAAAAACCCATTTTCAGTCCAAAAGTAAGCTCAAAAACCAGAAAGCGAGAAGGTTTATCGTTTGCCCGTAATATCAAAAGTGCAAATTCAATTATAGCCTTTAAATAAACTTCCACTGTATTATTTTTTTCTTATCAAATGTAGCCACTAGTTGAAGCAAAGTTGTATAAGGTGTTGATAACAATAAAAGGATCATTAAGAAACTGACTTTTTTCTATCACTAAGGTATGCTGAAAGTTCATGATAGATATTAAATTCAATCAAGGAACGTAAGCATCATGCTAAATAAATAGGTTAGAGTAAGATAGGAAGTTTTGTCTACAAAACTTTAGATTTACATGTTTTCGAACCTAATGTTTCAAATTCTTACATGCTAATATTTGATGCAGCATAAATATAAAGAAGTCAGTTCGACACAATGGAAGACGCCTAACTGACCCACACAACGCAATAATCCAAATCAGTATCTCTCATTATTCTATATTCTAACAATGCAATTGTACTCAAAACTCTAAGCACTATGAAAGCTCATGAAATGAATAAAAAATTAACATCTACATTGATTAGTTAATCCATATCCGCAAATTCATAAGTAAATGATTCGAAATTGCAATATACTAAAAATCCGGAAACTTATATGAAAACAACACAAAAAGCTCTTAGATTACAAAATTTCTGAGGTACCTGATTAGGAAAAAAAAAAGGCCTAATGCCGCGTTTTTTGTTTTGTGAACCCAGTAATTTGATGGAAATCATCTTACAGCATTCTTTGTTCCATCACCCCATCGATCATGATCTGAGAAGCATGCTTCAACACAAAGAAAAACAAAAAATTAATAATCCTATAAGCCGATAGATACATAAATCTGCGCTAATTCTATTTTTAGCGAGAGAGATAAAAGAGGTGGGTGAGATCACCGAAACTGGCTGTTTGTTATGTGCTAATTCTATTGAAGCAGTTGACTTAAAATCCATTTTTTAGACAATGTCAGCACTGAGTAGAAAACGCGAGCAATACCAAGTTCTACGAGGTTCTTGTAGACAGAATAAAGTATTAATTAGTTGCTTGCTAATGCTATAATTCTCTAGTAAACTTTAAGATGTACTACTGTTGCAAGCACATTTTTGTTTGGTTGAGGCTCATCCTTATTAACACTCCTATGGCAGCATGTAAAAGTTTTAAGACACGCAAATAAATTAGTTTAAGAGAAACAGGTAATACGGGTCGAGCAAACGGGCGGGAATTAAACTCAAATAACGTAAGCTCTAACATAGGCATAGCTCAAAACATTGAAATTCGACCAAAGAAGTTACTTATCAAGGCGCCTAAACGAAAACAATTATTGCAAGTTTCTTTTAGGCATTTAATCAAACAGATTACAGGCAGCAAAACTACATGGTCGTCAAAGAGAATTAAACAGAAAGACTTAGATAATTGTGCCCTACTAATAATCATGTTTGGGTTACCGCTAATAACTTTGTGCTTCTAAATAACAATATGCGATATCATAAAATACAAATGTTAATCCATTTTAACCAGAAGAACGTCATCATTTAATTGTAATAAACATTTTTTTAGTTAAGATTCAAGATGGGAACTGTTTATTTATAACGGCATTGTTAACGCCGTGTTTTTAGCATGAAATAGATAACACAAAGTTATAACGTGATAGGGACATGAGAGCTCACGGTATCATGACATTGAGGGTGCGTTATTGCTTACGTGGAATNTTTTTTTTAAATAGGACCCAAAATGTGGTGTTATGGTTGAGTTATGATGAGATTTGTTTTTTGGATGTTAAGGTTAAAATGTTAAAGCTGATGTGGCGCTGAGTTATGGCATAACTCAGGGCCCGCTTGGTTAAAGGGGTAAGCAATAGGTAAAATAATGACTGATGGATCTTTGTTAAAGGGAATATAATGCCCATTACATGGTATTAGGTAATACCTCATTCAAAAACAAATTTAAAAAAATGCTCATTATATTGCATTATATCCTTTTTATAATTGCTTTTCCCTTTCTCCTCTTTAAACCAAACGGGCCTCAATGTCATAATACCAAGTGCTCAGAGTGAATAGCTACATTTAAAACGCATCACCTCATATGTTTACCCACTTATCGATTTTTGGTAATTCCCACCATGACCACTGAGCACTGACCAGCCAAAACAATTCTTTATCCTCTAGTCCATTTTTTATTTCTCAAGTTTTAATATTGTTTATAGGTTTGTTTCATTAAAAAGTCTTAAACACATCAATGTAATAAAAAAAGACTGGCATACATAATCATTAGTAAAATATGTTAATATATACTCGTACTTGTCACTTGTCACTTTCAAATAACATCATTATACTACATCTTAGAGAGGAAGGTGTGGAGCTCGCCGGAGCTCGCCAAGCCACGGTGGAGCCTACTCGTCCCTCGCCACCACACCCCCATATGCTCCTCGTTGCTCGCCAAGCCCTACCTCCTCACCTGCACGGCGAGGGAAACTACTGACATTGTGGGACCCAATTTAATATAAACAATTATATTCCTTTTTTAGTTTTTTTTTTTTTTTTTTTTTTAACTGTGTGTGATTGTGTGTGTACAAGGAAGAAGAAGAAGATCGAGAGGTAGAAGAAGAAGAACAAACCTTCAATTTAATTTGTGTAGGTGTTAGAGATTTGATGAAGAAGACAGCAAGGTAGAAGAAGAAGACAGCATGGTGGTTTATCTTCTTTTTTTTCTTTTTTCTTTAATGGAGTAATAATGTATGTATTCAAATACGGAGTATTATTATTTTAGATCACTTATGATTAATGTGTTGTAATTTTTATTCCCGTATCGTTTTTTTCTTTCTTTCTTTTTATTTTTTTTTATTTTTTTTTTGTATCGTATTTTTTTCGTATCGTATTTTTTAGTTGTGTGTAATTTAATGTGTTGGAATGTAATTTTATTTTTAATGAAATGAATTTAGTTTATTTGATATTTTGAATAAAAAAAAAGTTGTAAGTGGTGGGACCCAAATGAGTAAGTTGTAGTTAGTTGTGAGTGAAGGGGGGTTGTAAGGGGAGGTTTGTTAAGATGATGTGGCACCCCGTGGGGCCCGAATGAGGAGTTTTACCTCCTCACCACACCTTCCTCTCTTATAACATGAGTCTATATTTTAGCTTTTATAGAGAATATACCATTTAGTGTGGTTTAAGCTAAACGCATTGTCATAGTTGTTCATGTTCATAAACAAATGAACTTGAACAGATGAACCAATATAATCGAACAAGTAGATTTCTTTTGTTTTTGTTTTGTGGTCAAAAATATAAACTCCTTTATGCTAACTTAATTAGTTAATTGCCACTTATCATAGCTTCTTGGATACAATACAATACAATGTAATTAGAATAATACGTGTGGCCACGCCAACCTCCTGAAAAGAGAGGGCTTTACCTGGTTTGAGTCTGTGTGACGGTGGGTTCAATCCCCGTGGATTAGTCGGCCAAAAAGTCAGAAATCATGGTCAACAAAATAATAATAATAATAATAATAATAATAATAATAATAATAATAATAATAATAATAATAATACGTGTGGCAAGAAATGAATGCATAAACGAGAAACATAAAAGCATACATTCATATTTGAACGAATACAATATTGTAAATTGAATAGAAAAGTAACACATATTTAAACTAACAAATTATCTACTAGCGTGCAAGAACCAAAGAAAATGCAATGTTTTGAAAACCGGGTTTGGGATCGACCCGGCTGAGTCACCGGGTCAGCGGGTCACCGGGTCAACCGGTTCGACCCCCGGGTCAACCCGGTTAGACCCGGTTTTATGCACATTTCCAAAAATCCATTTTCATAATAGCCTAATACTAATCCAAAATGAATGAACCTAAACATCAAAATGTAGTAAATAGCACAAGCTTTCAGTGTCATTTAAAACAAAAAATAACCTTAAGGTTCAAGCATAGGGGTCCTAAATTCCTTAATCATGCTAAGCGCTTTGGATATCATAATCGAATTCAATCTAATAAGTGGAAACTAATCACAAATATGAGTGAATATACACCATAAGAAAGTCACATCAAACAAAAAATAGCACCTTAATAATGGAAAATAAAAAAAAATAAAGAGTCAAAATTTAAAAAAAAAAAAANTACCGGTCCAACCGGTTGACCCGGCCGGGTCGACCCGGGTTTGAAAACATTGAAGAAATGGATTGAATCAAAGAACACTGTACAAGTATTTTAAGCATTAAGTCCATGATTAAGTCCCTTTATTAGGCTCATCAAACATTTTCCATCAAAGAATATCCAAAAATATTACAATGAGAATTCGATGACATTCTACCTACTCAGTTTTTGGGTTTAGAATTGCATTGTAAGTATAGCAGTCTGGTTTCACCTTGAAAATCGTTGTATCTCTAACACGTCATAATTCATAAATAACAACAACAAAACCTAATCACAATAATGTGCGAGTTAATAAGAGATTTGATAATGATGTAAACAATCACGCGCTTATCTAACAGTAAAGAAACTCCTTTTATAAAGAACCCCGACTTGTCAAGTGTCACAAATTTTAGGCTAATGCATCAAACCTATAATTTTAGTGAAACAACATCAATGTAACCAACAAACATAGAACACTTGACTTTCAACTGAATAAAAATAAACCTAGAACCCATCAAAAAATTAGTTTGTTTCATATCATACACCAAAAATCATATTTAAACAACAAAACAATTTTCTTATCCAAACTCTAGTTTCAAAATTTCTTATTTTTCAACAATTTAAAGAGAAAAACCCGAAAAGATAAAAAAATTAATCCTAAACACCATCTCAAGACTACATGCAATAAAGGTCATGACCACTAGTGGTCGCTTACTACTCCGCCACATGTGGATGGTTTTTGTTGGTGGTTTAGTGATCCCGATTATCAAATTTACCACCAACAACATCACCATCGGCTACTCAGCGCTAAATCACATACATTTTCATCAACCACAAACATTACAACCAACAAGGTGTAATAAGACAAGCAACTTGACTACCCAAACAGACCCCACCAAAATACAAATATATCAAAAAAATCAAAATCACACACACAACCACACAATAACCAAGTTCCACAAGTTGGTCTATGCAGAGACTGACTTCTCAATATTTCAAGCCACAAACACGTCGTTGGGTGGGTATTAGACTAGAAAGTAATGGAAGTGAGGCCTCACTCGTGAGGTCCTCCCTCATGCGCCTCCTCATGCCGACAAACACTCCTCACGACACGAGTGAGGAAGAGAAAAAAGAGATGATAAATGTGACCGACTCACCTCTTGGTTCTCTTGCGATCCTTTTATATTTTAATTTTATTTATTTATTTATTTTTTATTTATTTTTTTTTATGTGAGTTATTTATTAAGCTATATTTGTATAAAGTGAGTGTTTTAAAAAAGGTGAGGGATTGATGTGATCACTAGGATTAAAAAGTGAGAAAAATGATGTGGAAGATGAGCGTGTATTACCTTTAGTTTTATAGTAACTCATGCGTGGATAGGGGTGGATGACGCGTCCAACAACCCTTACTACACCCGGCCTTAAAGGGGCGCCCAACCACAATCCTTATTACATCTAGTTCAAATGAGAAAAGTGAACTACTACAACAATTATGAAATGATAAAGAGATAAAAAGCGAAATACATGGTAAAATATCTTTGTACCGTGTTATATAGAGAAAAAAAAGGGTAAAAAAGTCATCAAAATTGGAAAACCCACACTTGCTTGTATAAAAGAAAAAGGGATAATTCCATATATACCCAATATAAACATCAAAATGTCATGTATACCCAAAATACAAGTTTTGAATGCATGATTTACAATGAAGTTAAAACATGCTTTAGGTAAATATAACATTATGATGTTTAAGTTAATGTCAAAAAGAAGCGTAACTGGCACTCTTACACGATTCAAATGTCAGTCCTCTTAATTATAATGTCAAAATAAACAACAATAAATAATTTTTAAAGCTAAATTTAATCAAATATTCACAAGTTAAATATTGTAAGAATGTAAGGTCCACCACATAGGATGAGACCCCATTTTATCTTGTGGACATAAAAGTGACATTGCTAAATACATTCCCAACCTTGACATGAAAATGACCATCTCTTTTTGTTTGTATACGTAGTATTTTTTATTTTTCACGCATCTTTTCTTTTTCTGTAATCCCACGCAAATGACTTTCACGAATTTAGACTCCGTAATATAATACTCTGAGGATATATTTTTTCATATATGAACAAACAATATTCCCTTTAAAGTTATGTTTTTAGCTATTTAACTGCTTGAAACTTCTTAAATTATTGATACATTATTTATAAGAATAAAAAGTAAAGTGCACCAAAATTTTGTTTAAAAAGTTATTGACATAAATTGTATTAAGTTGAAATAAACCTGATACATGATGTTCCTTAATCACAAAAGAAATAAAAGGTTTATTTTTCAACATGACCTATCACGTGTTTGTTTAACATGAGATGGTTTTAACCGGAAAGTTAGTGATAAATTTAAGACAAGTGGGTAGTTAAACTTGTTAACATATTCCTATTCTCCTTAATTTGGCAAAAGAATCTAAAGAAAATGGTGTGTCATTATATTTTTAGAAACATGTCTAGGAGTAAAAGTGTAATCAAAGCAATCAACTTACTTGCATTCAAGATCAACAAGTAAAAACATTATAAGTTAACTCGTTAAAAATCGACCCAAGTTCCAATTGGAGTTACTCTAGTTAATTATAGAGTCGCCACTGAAAGACTCGTATGCTAAAGTTTGTGGAATTATTGGGATTGTGTTATTACACCGCGTGGAGATCAAAAGTACCCAGTCACGTAATACCACCACCAAACGTGTCATAAAGTTTTGTTGAATATATTATACAAATTGATTTCATTTGAACAAAGAAAGCATGGATCATTTATCTATCTCAAAATGTGGTTGCATCGTGTTTAAGTCTAGGATTGCATTGTTAAGTAGAGTTTGGCAATATTTCAACATAAATAAACTCAGTTGCACACCATCTATAAGAGAAAAAATTAAACATTTCCGTGATAACTTTATGTTTCTAAAAATAACAATAAAGACAATTGTTTATTCATGTTAGCAAAAAGAACAAGAACTAACATAAATAAATACTAAAATTAGTTAAAATTCAAAATGAATAGTGTTAATTTGTAACGGCATTATAATCGCCGTTAAGTTTGAGAGTGGAAAAAATAACGAAAAACGTGATAAGGACATGGGTGGATAGTGTTTATTGTATATAAAACGCATCACCTCCTTTGTTTCCTGACTCTCGATTTTGATTGTAATTTCCATCATGGCTAGTGAGGCGAAAACTATTCTTTTATCCTCTACTCAATTTTTTTATTCTAAGTTTTAATAAATTAACGGATACGAGTACTATGTTGCATTTTAATAATGTTGAACGCATCAACATAATATAAGAGGTGAGTTATTTTAAAAACAAAGTTTTTCTTGCAAATTGAGGGACAAATCTCCACCATCCATCTAGTTTGATCTAATGGTGGAGATTAACCTAAGATTTAATAGGGCAACCTAAGTCCATGTTTTTTTCCTTGTCTTTTTGTCTTTTTTATTTATTCATTTTTTTTTCTTTTTTTACTATTCACGTATTTCATTTCTTTTTTTTTTCCTTTTTTTTCCAATTAACTTTTTTTTTTCTTTCTTTTTTCATTTTGCATTCTTTACTATTCACGTTCTTTTTTTTTCTTTTTTTTTTCACGCTACTTTTTTGTCTTTTTCAATTCATTTTTTTTGTTTTTTTTAAATTCACACATTTTTTTCACTTTCTTACGTTTTCTTCTGTTTTCGTCGGTTTACATAAGTCATCCGTTTTCTAACGTTTCTGTCCGTTTACGCCCGTTTTCATATGTTTTNCTTTTTCCCTTTTTTTTTTTTTTTTTTTTTTTTCCTCTCCTTTTTTTCTTTTTTTATTTTTTTTTTTTTGTTTTTTTTAATTTTCCCTTTTTTTTTTTTTTTTCATTTTGCATTCTTTACTATTCACGTTCTTTTTTTTTCTTTTTTTTTTCACGCTACTTTTTTGTCTTTTTCAATTCATTTTTTTTATTTTTTTTAAATTCACACATTTTTTTCACTTTCTTACGTTTTCTTCTGTTTTCGTCGGTTTACATAAGTCATCCGTTTTCTAACGTTTCTGTCCGTTTACGCCCGTTTTCATATGTTTTCGCCAATTTTCGTCCGTTTACATACGTTTTTGTCTGTTTTCATACGTTTTCGTCTGTTTTCATACATTTTTGTCTGTTTTCATACGTTTTCTTCCGTTTTATAACGTTTTTGTCCGTTTTCGCCCGTTTTCATACGTTTTCGCCTGTTTTCTTACGTTTTCGCCCGTTTTCGTCCATTTTTGTCTGTTTTCATACGTTTTCGTCTGTTTTCTTACGTTTTTGTCCGTTTTCGCTGGTTTTCATACGTTTTTGCCCGTTTTCTTACGTTTTCGCCCGTTTTCATATGTTTTTNTCCATTTTTGTCTGTTTTCATACGTTTTCGTCTGTTTTCTTACGTTTTTGTCCGTTTTCGCTGGTTTTCATACGTTTTCGCCCGTTTTCATATGTTTTTTCCTCCATTTTTCATACATTTTCGTCCATTTTCAGACGTGCTTTTACGCTTTCATATGTTTTTGTCCGTTTTCGTATATATTCGTCTGTTTTCTTGTGTTTTCAACTGTTTTCTTACGCTTTCATCCGTTTTCATATGTTTTTATTCGTTTTCTTATATTTTCGTTCGTTTTCATTCGTTTTCGTCCGTTTTCTTTCATTTTCGTCCATTTTTCATACATTTTCGTCATTTTTCATATGTGTTTTTACACTTTCATACGTTTTCATTTGTTTTCATTCATTTTCGTACATTTTTAAAGGCCGTTTTCAGATGTTTTTCTTACGTTTCTGAATATCATAAGAGATATTTTATGATATTCAGAATATCACAAGTGATATTCCGTGATATTCTGAATATCACAAGTGATTTTTTGAATATCACATGTGATATTCTTTTATATTCTGAATATCACAAGTGATATTTTGAGTTCCACAAATGATATTCTTAATATCATAAATGATGTTCTGTGATATTCAGAATATCACAAGTGATTTTCTGAATATCACAAGTGATTTTCTGAATATCACAAGTGATTTTCAACTAATGTTTTGTAAGTGAATATCACAAGTGATTTTCTGAATATCATAAGTGATTTTGAACTAATATTTTGTAACATGAAAATCACAATTGATATTCAGAAAACCAAAAGAGATAGATATTCAGAGAATCACAAGTGATAGTCTGAATATCAATTGTGATATTCAAAACGTAAGAAAATAGACGAAAACATAAGAAAATCACAAGTGATATTCTGAAAATCACAAGTGATATTATGAAAATCACAAGTGATATTATGAAAATCACAAGCGATATTCTGAATACCACAAGTGATATTCAGAATATCACAAGTGATTTCACGTTTTTTTAGTTCACATTTTTTTCACTTTCTAACGTTTTTGTCCGTATTCATACGTTTTTATTCATTTTCGTTCGTTTACATACGTTTTCTTCCGTTTTCATATGTTTCTGAATATCAGAATTGATATTCTTAATAACACAAGTGATATTATGGGATATTCTAAATATCACTTGTTCTATTAAGAATATCGATTGTGATATTCTAAATATCACTTGTTATATTAAGCATATCAATTGTGATATTTAGAAACGTATGAAAATGGACGAAAACGAACGAATACGTATGAAAGCGTAAAAACACGTCTGAAAACGGACAAAAAATATAAAAAATTGACGAAAACGAAAGAAAACAGATGAAAACGGAGGAAGAAGGACGAAAATGTATGAAAACGTGTAAAAATTGTCGAAAACGTATGAAAACTGACAACAACGTCAAAAATGGACAAAATGTATAAAACGAAAGATAACGTATTAAAACGGACAAAAACGTATATTAACGTGTGAAAACATAACGAAAATGTATGCAAACGAATAAAAACGTATAAAACTGCCGAAAACGTATGAACGCAGAGGAAAACGTATGAAAACGGATAAAAATGAATAAAAATGGACGAAAACGTATGAAAACGTACGAAAACGTAAGAAAATGGACGAAAGCAAATGAAAGAGTCTGAAAACATACGAAAACGTAAAAAATGGACGAAAATGAACAACAAAACGTATAAAACCGCCAAAAACGTCAGAAAACGAACGAAAACTTATATAAATGGGCGAAAGCGTATAAATTTGGACGAAAACATCTGAAAACAGATGAAAACGTCTAAAAATGAACGAAAACTTAATAAAACAGACGAAAACGTATGAAAACGGACAAAAACAGACGAAAACGAATGAAAACGGACGAAAATGAATGAAAACGAACGAAAACATAAGAAAGTGGGAAAAAAAACGTTAATTTAAAAAAAATACACGTGAATTTTAAAAGAACGTGATTTTTATTTTAAAAAAAATAATTAAAAAAAAAGGTTTATTAAAAAAGAGGAAAAAAAAGTGTGAAAAAAAAAGAAAAAAAAAGGAAAATGCGTGAATAGTAAAAAAAAAAAAACATGAATTGAAAAAAAACGGGAATAGGGAAGAAAAAAAGACAAAAAAAGGAAAAAAGAAAAAGAAAAAAAAACAATGAATAAATAAGAAAAAGAAAAAGACAAGAAAAAAACATGGACTTAGGTTTATGCATTAAATCTTAGGTTAATCCCCACCATTAGATCAAATAACTAATGTCTGATTAGTGAAACATTGATACTAAAACGTTAATTATACCTTAGAACCCCCTATAGAGAGGATAAGTTACAACTACTAAGAATTAGCCACGTCATAAAACAACATATTAAGGCGGCTGTGTAAAGAAGTAAAAACATAACAATTTATTTTGTATTAGAAGTTGACTTAAAATCTATCTTTAAGATGTACTACTATTGCAAGCACATTTTCGTTTGGTTGAGGCTCATCCTTATTAACACTCCTATGGCAGCATGTAAAAGTTTTAAGACACGCAAATAAATTAGTTTAAGAGAAACAGGTAATACGGGTCAAAAAATCGAGCAAACGGGCCGGAATTAAACTCAAATAACGTAAGCTCTAACATAGGTATAGCTCAAAACATTGAAATTCGACCAAAGAAGTTACTTACCAAGGCGCCTAAATGAAAACAATTATTGCAAGTTTCTTTTAGGCAGCTAAAAGCAGCAAAACTACATGGTCGTCAAAGAGAATTAAACAGAAAGACTTAGATAATTGTGCCCTACTAATAATCATTCCAAATGAAATATAATTGTTAGCAAAATTTTACATCAGCAAAAACCCGGCCTCTTTTTTAATTAGTATTAATAGATGATACATTGTTTCCTTAATTAGACCAAAAGACATGCTGAATATTATTTATTGTGTTTTAGGAATGAATTGTACTTTTTTTTTAGTCACAAACAATATCATTTTTTAGACTTTCAACTTATTTATTACTCAAACAATTTGATGATCGATTAATACCGGAGGTATACTCATTCAAATCATTAGCCCCTTTATTTAACTTCATTTTTAGCATAAGAGAAATGATACATGGACCTAAAAATAGACCTAATTGTGGACCTAAAAACATGTGCCATCATCCTGATGGCTGCAGACAGGGACCCACTTATTTTACAACCCATCAGGATCATGCCACATGTGTTTAGGTCCACTTTTAGGTCTATTTTTAGGTTTATGTATCATTTCTCTTAGCATAATTAAATTTTTGAGTTCAATATATTTAAAGATAAACACAATATATTTGTACTAGTTTACGAGACAAACAATATAAGCTGAGTCAGTTTTAAAATAGCGAAAACAGTCTTTGTGACTCAATTGCTTAAGTGATATATGATCTTTTCAACAAACCCATGTTTGATTTACTAGTTAAAGTTAAGTTTTTCTGATTTAGGTTGAAAGTCGTTTAAATTTTTGTAGTCTCTTGCGAAGACTTCCCGGCAGGTCACCCAAGCCGGTACTACTCTCACATGAGCACGCTTAACTGCCAGTTCCTAAGAACTCCACCCGCAGTAGACCACAAAACGCGTTGTGTCATTTTAAGGCGAATGTTATCTTATGAACCCATCATCTCTCCAGGCCACAGCCGATGTGGGTTACACTTTATTTCGTATAAAACTATCATAAAAACAAGCTAAGACCAAGCTTTTAAACATGTCTCGAGCGAAGCCAGAGCTGAAAGCATAAAGCTCTAACGAGCTGAGTAACATTCTTTTTGTTTCGATAATCAGGGTTCACTTTTTAATCTAACATATGTATTTCATGTGAAAGAGTTTGATTGTTTTTTGTACGTGATACTCTAGACAGTAACTTGGTCACTCTACATGTTACTACATGAATTTTGATTGTCACACTATTTAAATGTTAATAACACATTGATCTAGCTAAATAAGCATTATGTCCTTGTGGGTTAACAATTGTGCTTATTTGTCTCTTTCATAATTCGATTAATCAAAAGTGAAATATGTGTAACGAGGCCCATTTAATCTTGCAAGTCAGAATAGTAGTGTTGCAATATGCATTTTCCCATACCTTAACATGAAAATGAGTATCTTTTTTGTTGTGTATTCTAACGTAACTGACTTGTACGAATATATTATCTCAAGATCACGTAATGATTCTTCTTTGGGTATGTGACTTTTTTCTATAGATATTCTATTTATTGAAACATCGAATTTCTTGATACAATATTTATACAAGATTCTAGAAGTAATTGTACCAAAACCTTGTTAAGAAAGTTATCGATATATTTTATAAAAAAAAGGTGGGCTAATTAGTGTTGTTAGCATATTATACTATAACAAAATAAAGAAAATGACGACTAAATCTAAGAGAATCTGGAGTAGATCAAGCCAATCAACTGAATGCTATTCAAGAGCAACAAGAAAGCATTCAAAGTTGACTCGTGTAGGTCGACTCATTTACGAGCTGGGGCTGCTCTAATAAAATTAGAGTCGACTATGAAAGACTCGAAAACTAAAGTTTGTGGAGTTAGTGGGCTTATGTTATTTAGCCGAGTCAAGATCCAAAGTACTGATTAGTCGCCTAATACTTACACCAAAGTTGTCTTTAAAGTTCTTTTTTATACATATTGATTTGGTTCAAACAAAGATTCTAAGCATTTCTCTATCTAAAATCGTGGTTGCCTCGAAAGTCTAGGTTTGTTTTTTTGAGAACTACACTCCATGTATAAGACTATCATGTTTGGGTTACCGCTAATAACTTTGTGATATATATATAGGTCATTTCTGTATGTCTTAAACAGCTCTTTTGTAGGCCTTTGTTTGGTAACAAAGAGGTGTTTTGGTCTATGCAGATTATGATCTATTTATAAAGTGAAATCAAAGTTTTATTGGCCTCCAAAATGCATCCAAGATATAAATCAAATGTTGCAGACTTTGTGAGTCTTTTTCGTTTTACCTTGTTTATATGTTTTCTTGTTTGTGCATTGAGGTTTGACTAGCAAGGTACCCGCGCGTTGTAGCGGCGGGTACCATGAAATAATTTTTTTTGATAAATAATGTTTTTTTTTTTTTTTGACAATAAATTTACGGATATCAAGAATTTCGTATAGCCCGTGCCTGTTCGGGATCGAACCCGTTGGCCCGTGCCTGTTCGGGCTCGAGCCCGTTTGGTCCGCGCCCGTTCGGGCTCAAGCCCATTTGGCTCGTTGCCCATTCGGGTTTGAATATTTGCATAATGTGCTTTATTATTTGTAGTAGTGAAATTTAATGCAGGAATTATGTTTAATTTGGTTGTACAATATGGTTAATAATTTGTATTTCTTATGTAATGGGTGTTTTAATAACTATATTTATTGTATTTATTGACCAGTTAAATAATTGACCATATTAAATAGCATTAATGTGGTGTTTTGTTGTACACTATGCTTTTTGTCTTGTACGTCTGAAAATTATGTAAATTAAAGTGTTGTACACTATGTTTCTTTTCTTGTAAGTAGTAGTCGTTATAGTCATTAATAATATTGATCACTTTAATAGCATTAATGTTGTAAGTCTGAAAATAAGTTTGAAAATTACATCATGCTTATTTTGTTGTACACTATGCTATTTTGTTGTAAATCTGAAAATTGGTTGCAGTTATTGTACATTGTGCTTAAATGGTTGTAATTTTTGGTGAAGGGGTGTTTTTAATAGCATTAATATTGTTTGATAGAATTTTGGTCTTAAAATGACATCACGCTTTATTTTGTTGTACAATATGCTTACTTTGTTGTAATTCTGAAAATTGAGTGCATTAAAGTGTTGTAAACCATACTTAATTTCTTGTAAGTCTTAAAATTTTGGAGAGAGAGTTATTCGTGCTTTATATGTAGTATAGATATAATCGAGTAGAATATGTAATAGGGTCTTTCTTTATAAAGATAGTGATACAAACATGACATGCTCAAAAGGAACATTAATAAAGATTTGGGCGGCAGTACGTTTTTATAAATTAAGATAGTGATACAAACATGACATGCTCAAAAGAAATGCCATTTAGTGGCACAGGAAAACAGCCGCGTGCTATATACAAAACAAGTCCCACGCACAAATGGTACTTGGGTTACAGAATCCGCAAGGGAAAGCATTGATATAATTATATATATACATTCTAATAGCATCATTTTAGCATACACCTTACACAACTGGCAAGTTGTTAGAGTACAGTCATTTAGAATTGAGACTGCAACATGATAAATGGATAATATATAGCTTGCGATACGTAGCAATTCTGGTCTCATCTAATACCCTCGTCGGACACCACCAATGCCGGTTTTCCTTAATCTCTATTTCCGGTAAGCAATGACTGAAAAAAAATGCGATATATGATCAATTAACTAGAAGTTAGGAGGAAAAAATCACGGTACATTATTATAACGCGGCCTTTAAAATACTAAGACCTTCTTTAAACTCATTAGAACTTGACACCTACTAACTTAAAATTTTGACAGCTCAAAGACATGTGCGTTTACCGTTTAGTATAAAAATTTGACTCTCTTATGCTATCTAAAAATTCTACACGCGTAAATACCCAGACTGTTTCTGTTACATGGTATGGTGGCTCCGTAAGCATGTGTTGGTAGTGGAACGGAGTAACAACCGATTTGGGGAAGACTTAAAAATGTCAACCATGGATCTTTGAACTCAAATAGCGTTGCCGGGCAAAAGGTGTCGGTGGACATGGAGCTACAACTACCGTGATTCCATGGGTTGTTTAAGGGAAGGAGATAGGGTTGCAAAATACGGCGGAGGATTTAGTTGGTTGCCAAAGACGACGCAGCGGTGAATTTGCAGTGCTTTCTACCATAACTCAAATGTGTTAATCGCCGTAACAAATGATTGACGAGCATATCAAGAATTATAGACATGCATGAGTAGGTGGGTTTTTCTTAAGCGGGATTTATAAAAATAAAAATAATAATAAAAAAGAATAAAAAATAAAAATAAAAAATTGTGATAGACAATACTTTTGTACAACCTAGTCACTATTAGTATTTAGAGGATAATTAGGCCAAGCCCGGTTAGGTTTCTTAGCTATTATGATTAGTAGATATTGTCATAATATAGTTTCTATATTAAACTCGATCTTTTTCTTGCAAATGAAGTTCGTGATAGTATGTAAAGTCCCTTGTATTATACAAAATGTATCTATTTGCTTTTTTCTTGCTTGTTTATCCTCTTTTGTTCGGGAATCGATGGCTTGCACCCATGCTGGACTCATTGCTTCCCGATCAGCCGTTCGTCTTGTGGCAACTACAAAATCTTGTCGATTTTCTAACTTAAAGCTTAGAGGCCACCACACACCTGAATTCCGTGATCTTTTCAATAGTAAGTAGATATCTCAACTTATCGTTTACGTCTGGTCATATGATCAGTATTGGTTCATTATTAGTTAAAAGAAATCCACCTATAAAGCGTGGTTGAGGAACACGTGAGTCATATGATAATTTTTATTATTAGGCTTGAGCAAATGGAGTTCCTAAAAGTCAGTTTTTACTAGAATAAAATCGCTAACACAGGTTGTTCGATTATTTCAGAGGCAATTTGTCCTCGCCTGTCTTCAACTAGGAATCTGGCACGTCTACTAAACTTGATGGACAATCGCATCGGAGTGACACCAGCAACCTGTCCTAGGTGGGATGTGATGGAGGACACTAGAGCTCTCTACATAATCCGCGACATGTCCGGACTCCCAAATAAAGATTATTTGTATCAACCAACCTCGAGAGGATGTATGATTAAACTGTTCCTCTCTCTCCCACTCTCTCTCTCTCTGACTCTCTTTCTAAAAATATGTTACATTGAAAATTAGTTTTAAAATAAGTTTTCACAAAGAATCATTTAAAGAACTGATCATTTTAGCTGCTGATATGCACCATGAGGAGTATTCTTATGTATTTTCTGTTTTACTTATTGCAGTCTTGTATGAGACTACTTTTGGTTGCATACGTATAGGACACACACTACCTACAATCTGGTTTAGGGTAGGACGGGATGGCCTTGGTCCCGGGTACCTTTATCCAGGCTATTTCATAAGGATTTATATACCGGCCCATACAATATATCGTTCTGGCAGGGAAATACCGATGAATGTGAAGGATGAGGTCTTGAAGATAAATATTCCGAAGAAGAATGGAAAGTGGACTCCAAATATTACGATTAGAGCAACATTTATTGGCCTCCAATATAATGGTTAATATGATCAACAATTAGATAGTTGTAAGTTGTTAATGGTACTTTTCTTTAATACATCGTATCTTCATTAGTTGAGTTGAAATGCATATGCTTTATTATATATACTCTACTAGACGATATGCTAAACAAGCACCTCTGCATAGCGACGAGACTTTATAGCAGCAAATAATTTAGTTGGAATATTTTGGTTAAGTGTGTCAGGTAATCTTATGCATATTTACCTTTATGCATATAACGTAAAATAAGTGTAACTGAAAGTCTTTTGACATAAATTCAATTAAAAATGAAACACGACAATAATTAATTAAAACATTTATTGTCTAGTTAAAAAAAAAAAAAATCTAGTTAAAAAAAAAATTCTAGTTTTTTCTACAAATGATGTGTTATACATATAGTTGAAATGATAAGTGAATATAGTATGTATACAATGTGACTAACTTTTTAATGATAGTTATAAAGCAACATGTATTAAAAACGAATCAAACTATTTCTTGTAAGAAAGTATTAATAAAACAGGTATTTAGCTATGGCACATTTACTCATTTAAACATTTAAATTTAAAAGGTATTATAGGTACTTAACATTACTCAAATTTTAAGCATTTTAAGTTCAAGAATGTACAAAAGAGTAAGAATTGAAACACTCGGTTAAGGTTTAGAAAATGATAGATGGTAAGATATAAAGGGCAAATACCATATTAAAGCACTATACTTGCTAAGATTGTCACTTTTAGGTATTGAACAAAATTTTTTCTTCTTTGAGGTACTGAACTTTCATTTTTTGGCTTCTTTGAGGCACTTTGTGGCATTTTTGCCCCTGGATTTTTAATAATTCAAGGGGCAAAAATGTCACAAAGTGCCTCATAGATGCCAAAAAATAAAAGTCCAGTACCTCAAAGAGGAAATTTTTTTGTTTGATACCCAAAAGTGTATTTTAGGACAAGTATGGTGCTTTTTTATGGTATTTGCCCAGATATAAATGGCACTCTTAATGTAAAGTTTATGGAAACTCTAGCGCGGGTGGATTTCTGACATATGTGGGATCAGAATTTAAGGGCCCGTTTGGTTGGTTGTGTTTGCATGGGTTTTGGGATTAAAAGTCGTTGTTTGTTTGCACTTTTGATATTGGTTTAGGCTTGTAACCCAAATATAAAGAATTCTACAAAAGATGGCTAGCGTGGGTGGATTTCTGACATATGTGGGATCAGAATTTATTTCTTTCTTATAATTTTTTGTCTTTTCTTTCAATGTACCTTACAAAATAATAAAAATACTTAATTATTTATTTGTCTCTCCTTACTCTATTAATAAAATAATCATTAATTTATTTTTATTATATTATATTTTCAAATATTATTTTCTCTGTAATATATCAAATCAAATTTTAAATCCTAAACCAATTTCAAATCCTAATCTTAAACCCATCTACAAACCAAACGGACCGTAAATGTCCATTTTTGCTATCTATCGGTGAGAGGATCACCGCATCATCCTACAAAAATATCAGAGCTTGGCCCAAATTAAATAATAATAATAATAATAATAATAATAATAATAATAATAATAATAATAATAATTATTATTATTATTATTATTATTATTATTATTATTATTATTATTATTATTATTATTATTATTATTATTATTATTATTATAAAATAAAATAAAATAATTATATAGACAAGTGGTGATTCAGAGGTTCTAAGAAAAAAAAATTAAACACACCCTTAGTGTTACTATTACTTGTTATGTTGATGTTCTTATTATTTTTTTATGTACAAATCCTTGAGGAGCTGGTGATATTGGTTTTATTTAGAGATTTTGACATTACTTTTTAGATATTACGATATGCATAGTTATTGTTCAAATAAATCATGT
This sequence comes from Artemisia annua, assembly GCA_014162995.1. NCBI lineage: Eukaryota > Viridiplantae > Streptophyta > Magnoliopsida > Asterales > Asteraceae > Artemisia > Artemisia annua. The sequence continues at coordinate 262,228 of LBNU01002417.1, forward strand.
TTGATACATAAACGAGGAAGTAAGCACCCGCGCGTTGTGGCGAGGCTTTTTGATTGTGATATATGTGTTTTTGTGTGACGAAATTTTATGTATTTACTTATTTGTTTTGTCTATTAGTAAATATACTTTTATTTTTAGGTTTTCTTATAAGTATATTTATAAACCATTTTCGTATGACTTATGCATTGCTTCTTGGTAGTTTGTTCTTGCATGTTGTGGCAAAGTTTTTGAGTTTGCGCTGGTAATCTTAATAAAAGTCTTGTTACTATATTATGGCTACACTTTCGGTTATAAATTTTAACCTATTCTTATATCATTTTGTTGTCGTACTACTTTTTCCATGGGTTATAAAATGTATTTGTTATATATTCGTTTTTAACACCACGGCAAAATATAAATTATTTATATATAATTCAAACTTTCAAATAATTGTATGTCTTTGGCCCTGTGGTTTAAAATAAATTTAGAGTAGTTTTTTAAGTTACTTGATAGGTTAAAGGTGCATATTAAAAGTTGTTTTTCTTTTTTTCTATAAAAAATATATATGTTAAACTTTGACATTACCAATTATAAGTTTATATTAAATCCCGTTCAGACGACGCCGTTTTTGTCATGGGCTTCCCGCCAAAAATTTTGGGCTACCATGGTTGGTTTATCTTGGCCCACTTTTTCCTTCTCCGGTCCATTTTTGGCTTTATAGATATCTCCTGAAGCTTCTTGATCTTCTCATAGTGATTAAAAAAAATGGTCCATGTAAAGGAAGGGAGATGTTGGGTGTGCAATGATGGTGTTGGGTGTCTGACGATGGTGTGTTATTATTGTTGTTTCTTCAGATGTGGGTTGTTGTTAACCCGAAGATAAGATTAACGGATTTGCGAGCATCTTTCACTCGATTATACCAGGTAATAGTTTTATGGTTTTGGGTTTAATTGTATTTAATTTTGATGGTTTTGAGATTTAGGGTTTTTGATGACAATGATACCAGTTTTTTTGGTAAACTTATTAATGGTTATTTATGAGTATTTGTTAGATAGTTTCAGAACTGATTTGTAATCATCAAATCTGTATGCGAAAAATTGGGGGTTATAGTTTTTCTGTTTAGATTAGTTGAATTCTAGGTTTATCTAAAAGGTGTTGGGTGTTCTTGAAAGTAAAAGTTGTTGGAATTAGTTCTTTAAGGAACAAGCATGCCAAATGTTTGATAAAACGCTTAACCAAAACTTGACTTTTTCTATTTGTCAAAAGGAATTTAGTGGAACTTTATTGATATCGCTTATGTTTCTTTGACATTGGATACATGGTTGCTTAAACTTTAAAAGTATATATTGAAAAGGTTATCGGATTAACATCGTGTTTCGGTAGTTACGAATGAAGTTCTTGGTTGACTCAAGGTCGCAAAAGTTTGCATAATATCTATTTCATTTGGTGTTTATGTGTCTCTTATTTTGGATGTTTATACGAATAATGACTATATTGAAAAAGTTGTTATGATTTATGGTGCAGGGGCTGGGGAGAAAGGGTAACCGTTGGTGCTTGATAAGTGATCGATAACTCAATGATACATAGTATAATGCATTACAACAAAATGACAGGTATAATATTTTGTGGTATCTATGTTATAAATTTTGAACTGAGGTTATATCCAGTTCTTATATTGTTAGTCCCTTCGGTTTTAATACAATTTGGTCCTTTATTCAGTTTTATCGTTGCGGTTATATGTTCTATGATTATGATTTATCAATGACAGTATTTTGGCAGGCTGCAATTTATCAACCCAGTTAGCTTGGTGAGGAAAAATGATCCGAATTGTAGGTGCAACTATGGGCTGCTATTCGGTTTTTGCACATGCGTTTGTAGGCCGATTTCTTATGTTTTCGCCCGTTAACGTCTGTTTTCATACGTTTTCATCTGTTTTCTTATATTTTCATATGTTTTCGTCCGTTTTCATACGTTTTCGTTCGTTTTCTTCCGTTTTCTTTCATTTTCGTCCATTTTTCATACGTCTTCGTCCGTTTTCAGACGTTTTTTCATGCTTACATACGTTTTCGCCTGTTTTCATAAATATTCAATTCGTTTTCATACGTTTTTTTTTTTTTTTCGTTCGTTTTCATACGTTTTCGTCGGTTTTCATCCGTTTTCAACGTTTTTGTCCTTTCATACATGTTTTTAAGCACCTTTCATACATTTTTTCGCTTTCATAATTTTCATATTCTTCGTTTTTTTTTCCGTTTTTTACATGTTTTTTTTTTTTTTTTTTTTTTTTTTTTTTTACCATTTTCAGAAAATTTCATATGTTTCTAAATATCACATATGATATTCCTGAATATCACAAGTTATATTCTAGATATCACTGAAATATCACTTTGATTTTCTAAAATATCACAAGTGATAATTCTGAATAATCACCAAGTTATATTTTAAATTAGATACACTGGATAATCTTATCACTTTGTGATATTCTAGTATC
>LBNU01002417.1:265367-282505 GCA_014162995.1 Artemisia annua
AATAATAAGAGAGGCAAAAAGAAAAAGAAAAAAGGAAAAAAAAAAACATGGACTTATGTTTCCCCATTTAATCTTAGGTTAATCCCCACCATTAGATTAAACTAGATGAATGGTGGGGATTTGTCCCTTGGTATGCACCAAAATAAGGGTATGTAATTGAATTTTCCTCACTCATATGAGTTGGGTGTAACAAGGAGGAAGGATGCCTTGGCTCGAAGACGCGTGCAAACGCTCTTATTACCTCAAATCACCTAGCCTAACTATACTCCCCACGTAATGAAAATTAAATTTCTAAAATACCCATCAATATTAGTGGACGCAGTGCAAATTTAGATAAGAACTTTCGAAATTGACAGCTATTGGGAGTAACCTTTCTTAAGATTAGAACTTAATGAAAGGAAATTGATACGACCCGGTTTGGGGTTGTATCGACATAAGGCACCACTTTTAGCGTGTGCGAGCTCTTTAAGAAAATAGAGAGAAGAACTAGAGATTTGTTTATCTTACACTTTGATTGATTCATTCATAACATTATGACACCTTAAATGCTAGTTTATGAGATAACTCTCACAAACATAATACTTATCCTAACATGACTCAAGACATATTATCCTAATAAACATAATAAATAAACTACGATAGTTATCCAACACGGGCGTATCACTCCCCACTCCTTCAAAATCACCTTGCCCTCAAGGTGTTGTCTAAAATAAATCTTGATTCCAGGATCCCACGTTCTTCTTTGAATTTTAGCCTCCATTCTCATGACAACATCAATGTTTTCAAAAGTTACCAATAATAGCAATGTCCTTAATGTGGGGTCTGTACCCACTTTAGAATAACAACCAAACTCTCACCAATATCAAAAACACCGTCTATCGCGCTTCTAACCTCATCAACACCAATATCTTCAACAACATCTAAGGACCCTTCAATCATAGGTGAAGCAAATTCACTTTTTAATGATGGAATGGTATCTGATTTCTTTTCAATTATATGCTCTATCTCCTTCTCTTCAATTGCCTCAAAACGAGCCTCGACTATATGGGCTAAGGAAAAGGCTTCTACTAAAGTTGTAGGCCTTGCCCTCAATAGTTCTATTTGTAACGTCAGTTTAAGTCCTGAGATATACAACAATGTAAGTAAAGATTCAAAAATCTCTGTTACTCGATTTATAAGTACCTCAAACTCACTCTAATATCCGGCCACGGTACCCATTTGGAAGAGCTTAGATAGTGCGTCCCGATTGCTGGTGTTCGATGCCATGAACAATATCTCGAAGAAGAGAAAAAAAATTTTCTGATGAACAGTAACTCGTGAACAGTAGCCGTGAATAGTGATCGATAAACAGTACTCCGGGATGAATAGTCCCGATGAACAGTAACTATTAAAGCACCAATTGATACGACCCGGTTTGGGGTTGTATCGGGATAAGGCACCACTTTTAGCGTGTGCGAGCTCCTTAAGAAAATAGAGAGAAGAACTAGAAATTTGTTTATCTTAAACTTTGATTGATTCATTCATAACATTATGACACCTTAAATACTAGTTTATGAGATAACTCTCACAAACATAATACTTATCCTAACATGACTCAAGACATATTATCCTAATAAACATAATAAATAAACTACGATAGTTATCAACACGGGCGTATCAGAAATGCTTGTTATTCTCATGTGATATACATGTCACTTAGCTAATGAAGTCAACTGCCGATCAATTTTAATTTTGTCTCTTGATGTTTTACGTCCTCTGTAAATGTGTCAACGTCTTCAAATGGTGGCCGAAGTGAATACGTGAATACTAGTAAAATTGGCAGAAGCAGTTCATTGCTAAATGCACAGTACACGACAAGCTGCTCTTGATCGATATTCATTGTGACTTTCAAATTCCTAACTGCCAGTTTTTCATAGTAAATAAGGGACTACTAAGGGCATCTCCAATGCATTATACCACTTTGAGTTCAATACAATGCCATATCACTGCCATGTCAGCATCTTATACAAAATACTCCCATTGAACTTTATATAGTGTACTGAATTTTCACATCATATTATTTTATTACCTATAAAATACTATACATATATAGTACAAGAAACAAAGTACAAGATATGAAGTTTATATACATTATTTAAATGTAAAAGAATCAATGAGGCCCACCACATGTAGTTTAATACTCGGTTGTACAGTATTGAGTGATGTTTCAATATACGAATGACATAAGATTTACACAATGCATTGCATGAGGAGTCACATGCTATTGATCGAACAATAAGGCTCCATTGTGGATGCCCTAAATGCCAGGAACTTTGTGGAGTTGTATTTTTTTTATAAGTAAAAGTTGAAAGATAGAAAAGGGGAATTGTCCAGTAATATTATATATGCAACAGCTAACTGGAGTTGAGATTTATACATGATACATATTAGTATGTTTGGTTTGATAAAATGGTTGAATCCCCATTATATGTTTGGTTTGATTAAATGAGACTAGCAATGGTCGAGCGAATGAGAATAATTTCTGCAATATATGGGAATCCACCAAACCTATGGTCCATTGAGGCGGTTGAGTTTTCCTTTTTCCTTTCTGGGTGACCTTCTCGGTTATTATTGTCATTATCGTCGGCGACGATGAATAATATGCATTTCCTTAAACTCATCATCAAGGATAGATTTGATGTTGTAGATCTTGTCATCTTCATCATAGTTGCTTCTTCTCTCAATAAGAGGTAATTTCTTTAACCCAGAAAGTCCCAGTGTTTAAATTGTTCAGAACTTTTCTTCTCCGCTTGACGTGTTCAAATCTTGCACTATTTTGATGCTTGGGTGGTTTATCTTGGGGCTTGTATCTTAATCATTTTATTCACAAATGTGTGTAGCTTTGCTGACCATTATACTTAATAAAATACTAGTATAAGTGCCAAATAATGGGGGAAAAAAATAAAATAAAAAAACTTTCAATGTAGATAATTATAAAAGAGCATTAAAACATATGCTTCAATAATGAATTTGAGTTCAAAATCATTTCCTTTTACTCAAAACATGTAAAAAGGTTATTTCACTGGGTACAAATCCACTTACCCAAAAAAGTTATAAACAACAAAAGCGTTTACACGCTTACTGATGATATTTGATTGACCCTTTATATGAACAAGTTGAAAAAAAATAAGAACGTGGTTTAATTTGTTGATGTTAACATATTCATTTGAGAACCTAAAACAAGTAATAATCTATATTTCTAAGGGATATGCACTAAGCTACAATTTAAGCAAGGCAAAAAACATTGATGCAAGTTAAGTTATACACTCTTAACAGCATCATTTTAGCATATACATATTTAAGCAATCAACAAATAGCATGAAAGTTTATACTTCAAGACTAGAATTGAGAAATTCAAGGATGAAGGATATATAAGGATTTTGAGATAGTTATGTTACCAAAAGTTCAGATTTCATTGTTCAAAAACAAAAGCATCATGCTCACAACCATGGAATACAAGTTTACCATCATAACCTACCCATCAAAATCTCATGCACAAACAAAACAAAAGCTACCAAAACATAACTTTTCATTGTTCAAAAACTAGCATCATGCTCATGACAAGCATGGCATATAAGTTTACCATCATAACTGACCCATCAAAATCTCAGGCACAAACAAAAGCACAAAGCTTTGCTTGGCAATGTCTACTAATTATACAACAATACATTCATTGGGTAGTTCGGGTAAAACTTTGTTTTTAACCCGACCCGCCCAACTCCATTATAACATTTGGTATTTTTTGCACCGACCCGCACTATTCATGATAACTCACCATCCCTGCCTTTGTTTGAGATCCGATTGGTACAACTCCGGGCATAAACCCGTCGCCGATTTGATCCGACCAAAACGGTTACTACAGTTGCCTGTGAGGGAGGCAACAGTAACTATAATTTTTTAATGGTTTTGTGGTTCTCCTTGCGCCAGATGTTACAAACATAGTCCCTTTATATCATTTAAGGTTAGGTGATGAAGGTCCTTCTGGATTCTTCAAAAGCACACACACAAACTAATTTCTGGTTATTAATTTTTTTTATTCCTCTTAATTTTTTTGTAAAAAGTTTGTATTTTTATTCGTGGTTTTTGTTTAGTTGCAGGTTCCAACTCTTTTGAGTCGGATGCATGAATTGCAAAAAAGGATGGAGTGTCGCTGCCATGGATTTTTTAATGGAAGGTATGCAATTCTTTATCTTTTTTACTGATTTTTGGTTAATTTGTGTTTAGTTTAATTGGGTATTGATAGGATTTTGGTTTTGTGATCCGAGTAAACTACACTGATTAAGTTGTTTTGATTTAAAAAAAATTGGTGGAACAAATTACCAAGATTGGGGTGTTTTGATTGATTTAAGGTGTGGTTGGATTAGCTTACTTTGTTACCTTATAGTCCTATTTTCTATGATATCTCATTTGACTTAAACCTGAAATCAAAGTTGTCGTATGATAAATAATAGGAAAAAAATGGCCTTATGAAAAGTAAAAGGAAAAATGAGCTTAGGAAAAGTAAACAAGACAAAATGAGCTTTTAATAAGCCATGTTGATAACCCAATACAAACATCCCCTTAGAACTGGTAGAAATTATATAATTTTAGTGAATGTTTAACAACCATACATAAGTTTGTATTATATAGATTTTGAGCCTATTTATCCATAAAAATGAGCTTATGTGCTAATTAAACTTTCAATAGAAGCTTATAAGCCTGTCGTGTAAGCTGACCTAAACACCCCTTTTAAAGTTTTAGCTTTCATATTGTTATAACTTATAATACTCTATTAAGACATAGGCCTGTTTAGATTTGGTTTAATGCTTGAAATTGATTTTATCACAGGTGGTGAGCTGTCGATATCCTAAACATGAGACATATTGGAGCAGGTCTACCATGGATTATGCTGTGAGAAAGAAAGCCGAAAAGCAGAGAATTGAAGGCCTGTTGAGGAGATAGAGCTACTTTATGAGAATGAAGCTAAACTGCAAAACAAGAATCGTAAACCGGGATATGTCCTTGAAATCGAGGGAGTTACCGCTTCTCAGGTTTGTGCCATATGCATTTAAAACTTCCAGGTTTTGGTTCGTACTGTTATGGTTTGATATATTGAATTTTGTGAATGTTTCAGGCCGCCATGACAATTTCATTCAAATTGGAGGATTTCAAATAGCCTGGGGTAATGTTACTGATTTGCAGCCGAAGCGAACAGGTGACTAGGTATGCATCCTGGTAGACAAAGGGCGACGCACTAGGTATGCTGTCACCAGACTTTGTTTGTTGCGTTTAGTGAATTCATCTATAGGGTTACATGGTTGGTTGATCTTTTCTTCCTTTATCGTTGTCTTTACGGTATGCAACGGCATTCATGGTTTTTTGTGCGTTCTATTTCAGGGATCATTGAAGGCAAAAAAAGCAGAAATTTGATTGACCAGCGAAGGACATGGAAAAGTAGTCATATCAGGTACTAAAGATATTAGCAACTTTATTATACAAATTTAACATAAACCAACTTAGTTGGAAACTTTTTTTTTATATGGTTTTGGAGCTGGTCAAAGAGGAAAGCGTGTACAAATCTGATGGTTCAGTAATGAGTTCTAATTTTGTTTTTTTTGATATATCTGATATGGACAGGGGTGTTGCCTGCTGAAAATGGTTCTTCTTTTGTCTGTGATTAATGACAGTAAGTGTTGCGCTCTCTTTCATTTTATTGCTGTTGATATGCAGCTAATCTGCAATGGCTTAATTTTGGCATGTTGCAATCTCTATTAACGATATCAAAACTGAACTACAAGGCTTTGTGACACTTTGTGGTTGAATATTGTTGTTGCTGTTATGCTTGCAGCTTACGCAATGGTGGGGGATATGGGCAAAAACCAAAAAGAAGAAAGCGGAAAATGTGACATTGAATCATGATTTAGCCAGGTCCTGAACACGAAGAAATCGCACAGGTATGCATCGCAGATCCTTTGAAATACATGACGACTACATTCAAGGTGGAAATTTGTGTTATATAGTGTGTTTGGATAATACTTATGCAGAAATAATGTGCATTTGGATCAGGTCACTTCAGAAACAAGGAGTGTTTGCGACAAACTGAGATTATATATATCAGGTCAAAGCCGATCATTGACTTTTGAGATTCGTTATTTTTATTGCACGCGTAAGTGCGTAACATATATATTTTATTGCATGCGTTGTTTATTGTTTTATATCTCATATGCCAAACGTAGGAGTTATGCTCATTATAAACCAATTAGGATGTTCGGAATCCCCTTGGCTCTTTAAAACAGCTGGCTACGTACATAAATGTTATCCTTAGCAGTTAGTTATATGTAGGAAATAGAATCTGCTATTTGGACACAGATTTAAGTAGTAGGTATTATTGGTTTAATGTGAAGCAATATATATGGCTCTGGAGTCCAGACCAACACCAAAGCTTGACTTCCGTTTCATCTCATTAGTTCATGTTGCAACTCATAAGCATGGAGTAATAATGTCTGGGTGACTTTTATACAGGTTCAAGATGACATTCGCTCAGATGCCATGTAACTGCCGTCTCAGGTACATGTCAGCCTCAGCTACCACCAAATTGTGGCGGATTCATCGAATGCCCTGTGGGTCTGACATCAACTACTCCAGCTGGATTAAGGACTGCAAGCCAAAGGGCTTCACCAACACATACAAACGTTGTTACTCTTATAGGTTTTTCACACTCCATTCCTGCGCCTACTGGACCAAGCGAACCAACGCCACATCCGAATGGAACGCCACATCCGAATGGAATGCCAGATGAGGGTGAGCAGTATGCATTTGTTAAACCTTATGTTTGCTACCGCAAATTGTTGTTTATATTGCAAGTCATAAGCCATTTTCGTAACGTTTATTCTGAACAATTCTTATCCACATTAACAGCTTTCAATTTGCGTATGCCTTTCCTTATAATTTGCTACCTGTCTTGCTTGCACCTCAGGTACGTCTGATTTTCGTTCACCATCAAGTACCAGCCAGATACTGGTATTGCAAAGCGGCTGACCATCGGGCTTCCCAACTGTACCAGTGACAGGAAACCAAACGCCGCCCTCAATACATTCAGGTTAGGAATATGCACTCATATTAGCGTATGTCTAAAAGTTACTTTCGCGCTCGGAGTAGGATGGAAAATTTTGAATAGAAGTTAAATAAGGAGGACCATACTCCCATTTGCAATAGCCACCAAGAACATGAAGAGCCCATTTGGATGAATGCTTCAGGACAAGAATAATTCAATTTGTTTGGTTTTGCTACATTGAAGCATTTACATTTTATTTTTAGTGACATTTGGTATTTTACTCAGGTAAAACTGATTCTATGACCTAATGTAAGCTGTCCTTGCAAGTGCTACATTTGGCTATGAACCACAGTTTTTGTATAACATTTATGCACGAGATATATGTATGGCTTATGTATGGAAGTTTACACCACTGACTGAACGCAACGGAACCTCCTTCTTTAGCACAACACCCCGCCGCAACGCGCGGGCTTCCAACCTCGTTAATTTACATAGCACTGCATGGGGGATAATAAACCAACAAAAACCCACCCATACATAAACCGTAAATTAAAGTCTGAATAACCAAGTACCATCAAAATACCCAAAAAGATCTAAGATCAACAAATTATTAACATCAAACCATAACAGCTTCTTCAATTAGAGATTCATAGGTTCCTGTGACCAATTCTGAAACATGGGAGAACTTGAGAGCAGCCCCTTTTTTGTCTGGGATGATTCTCACAATCTGCAACATATAATTTGTAATTTGTAATTTGTAATTTGCTGAAAGTACTTGTTGACGTGAACTCGACTTTAACTGAGAAGAACTGTGACACATCAGTAGCTTGACGAAAAACAAATTGCCTCGAACCACTGCATAATGTTCATTATGAAACAACGTCAATTTCGACTGTACTGAACTTCACTTAAAAAAANGTTTAAAAGACGAGGTATCTACTAACGTGGGATTCGAGTCGTCTATGAGAGCAGTGGCGAAGCTAGAAAATTTTCAGTGGGGGGTCGGGATCTAAATTTTTTTTTTCCTAACGCTATTTTTCGGGTAATACCGAAATTTTGGGGGGTCGAAACCGAATATAGCGAAATTTTTCCACTCGAAAACTATATACCCCCTACATCGCAAAAAAAATTTCGGGGGGTCGGGCGCCCCCCCGGCCCCTATGTAGCTGCGCCATTGTATGAGAGGCATGGACCACTCCAGCACTGATTTCTTTGCCTCATACCTGCAATTTAAAAATAGACAAATATGAGCACCCTAAATTGATAAACACATGTATTGATCACTAAAGCTCGCTTATTGTTTCATCAGTAGGATTTGTTGTAAAAACCTTGTTGACTTATTGTAACAGATGTAGCACAGAACAAACAGGGAATTTGACCAAGCCTGACAGAGCCGTTGATGGCATCTTCTGGTTTGGTCAACAGGGCTTATCGATGATTGCACAACATTCCTCACAAGGGGTACCACCGGATGCCTATTCTCATTGTTTTGTTGGAAATGGTGCGGGTGGTGGTATTTTGGTTCTAGGTCAGATGACTGAGCCAAATATGGTCTATAATCTGCTTATTCCGTCACAGTAAGTTCTATTTTGGTCAGAACTGAACTGAACATTATGCTCCTCATTTATGTTGTTAGCATAAATAACCAAGAATCACTAACAAACTCCTACATATATTAACTGTCTTTGAAAGATTCTGTAGTTGTTTATATGATCTGAAAGGAACTCATGTCTAAAGCAATGATATTTGACATTTGTTGGTTAGAACTAAAATCTGCTGAGCATTCTGTCAATGGACAAACATTGTCCATTGATCCATGCAAAAGATCAGGCAGCCAAAGGGAGGCCATAATCCATTATGGAACTACCCTTGCATACCTTGCGGAAGAGAAATATGATTCTTTTGTTGATTTGGTAAGTTCAAAAGGGCAAATTTGTCTAATTTATTATCGTTACAAAATCTTATCCTTTTACACGGTCTGTTTCACAATGTGTTCAGTCTGTTTATGTCGAAGGGGACTCAGTGCTATCTAGTTATCTCGGTTTCACAATCTTCAGTCTGTTATGTTAATGGTGTGGGTCAAGGGGCATATTGTCCCAAACACCTTTAAAATTCCCGTGCATCAAATGCAATAAGTAGATTAACAGTTTTATAGGCATGACATTTTCAAGGGTTTAATTCAAGCGTGTTTGGGACAAACGCAATAACCAAAATTAAATGCACTGACACTATCAAACTCCAGAAATCAATAACTTCTATCAAACTCTAGAGCAACACTACTATTGTTCCCAAGTTATATAAAAACAGCAAAATCATTCTTTTTTTTTTCTTTTTTTTTTTAATTATTATTATTATTATTTTGAAAGGCACAAAATCAAAATTATATACTATTTATAAGAAAATATAGAGCTTTACCTCCAATCGCCATGCACTAGCTCAACATTCGGTGCCTCTCTAAGAGATGGAAGAGGGACAGTTATAAGTCTATAACAACATTTTGTAGAACAAACATGTTGGAAGCATCATACTTGATTCTCATGTTTGTTTCATTGCCACAAACAGAGGGTCGGCAGTTAATTAATGAATGAAAATGACAAGTTAGGTTCAAAATATACATAAAATTCATCCCAAATTGAAGGACATAGCACATTGGACTCGTCTTTACGATGCAAACTCCATCTAATGAGATTAGAATTTCCTGCAGGAAATGGACGGTCAGGCACCTCGATCCCTACAATATTTTCCTTAAGAAATCTCCCTTTCTGGATAGACTTATGAGGCGTGAATATTTTAATTTTGGAGTATCCCCTCTCTCAATCTGGACATAAAGCATAAATCAGTACAGAATATCTTTACCAAGGAGGACTAGTGGACTACAACTATGATTTTGGCTTCTCAAAATTTGACCCATAACCAGATCCTATAAGGGGATCGGGTATCAGGTTCAGGTTGAATCGCGTTCGGTCATATCGGGTAGGGTTGTCATAATTTAAATCAAATTAAAGAAATTGATCGAATGGAAAAACTTATACAGTAACCAATAATCTAACATATAACCTGACTATAAATATTAGCATCAAACATTCAATCTAAGTATACTATATAGTTAGATTGTATAATTGGTTCAAATCATACAACCATTATAGTATACATTAATACTAATATAATAACAACAGATTGTCATATCTTATATGTTTCCTAATATTTCTTCCAACCATACATGATATGTTTCGATTATATTAGACATAAGATATGAATAATGTACCATCTATCAAACTTGATTAAAAAGAAGCAAATAAATAGCACATTGTTAGCATAATCACTTAAAATCCTTTGGCAGTACACAGATGTAGTTATTACAAGCAGCCCCAAACACTCCTTTGACTGTAAATGGAAGTAGAAAAATAATGACATTCAAAAATTGACATCCCAACTAGAAAGTTAAAAAAAAAAAAAAAAAAAAAAAAAAAAAAAAAAAAAAAAAAAAAAAAAAAAAAAAAAAAAAAAGTAGCTTTGACAGTAATGAATCGTGAAGGCTGAGCAGCGAGGCAGTGATGGACTAAGGTAATAAAAGGTTATTATCAAATCCTCAAAATAATATTTATCTTGAGGCTACAAGTAAGTGATGGACTTTTGAAAACAAGATTTTAAATAATAAACACTATTTTTCGGGTTCTATTGGGCTGACGTGATAACATACATAGCTTAACCCCAACCCGACCCTATAACAATGTTGTGAACCTGACAAAATTTTGTAACCCTATTCAACCCCACAGTATAAACGAATTCAACCCCACACTAGGTTCGGGTCGGGTTGACCCGACCTTTTAGACACAACTAACGATGAAGGTGTTCAGCATTAAGCATAATATGAGGGTGTTCAACTATTTGATACAGACCTGAATCTGGAAATTCTGGTCTACATGTTTATCAACATGCATCTTCAACATTCCGACCAGATTAAAGCTATGAAGTTCCTTTGCTTCATATGTAACCGAAAGCGTTTCCTCAGATATAAAGGTGATGGGAGAAGCACTCATAGTTGCAGTTGGTGATATGATTTATATAGAACAGTTACTGATCATTGGCAATATAATTAAAAACAGAAATAAAAGTAATAGTTTGGCATTACATTTTGTTTTAATGTACTACTGGTTCTAAATTTAAATTGTGTTAAGTGTTTGCTAAATTCCGCTTTTTTTATGATCTACATGAAAAATGACACCCAAATAAGATGCTACTCCAAGACTTGAAGACTTACCACTGAATGCACCCTTATAACCTGTATGTCCCTGTCCTGTCTGAACCTGCAGAAATCATACAAATATATTTATGGCCAAGAGCTAATTAAGATAAATTAAAATACTTAATAAACTTTGTACAGCTTACTGACACTGAAATTGAAAGTATAATTTAGATATATAAGGGTCATGACCTGTGGAATCTTGCTGAAGTGGCATAAAACACTATCAACTGTACTTAGCACTTCATTTGGATCAACACCAAATCCCTTCCTTGGTCTAAATCCGGGACAATAACCATCAGTCAACGGATATTTGTGATCCAAACGGAAGTTGTTGTTGGCTGCCATTTCCTTCACAGTCCACCGTTCAAACATATCCTTGCTACAGATCAGGCGGATGGTTCCCCCATCACATAACACGGAAGCACACATTTTGAAAATTTGATCCATGTACACAATACACCCTTTGCTTGTTCATCATCCTCTTCTTTGATAGAAAGAAGACAGGGATAATTAAGATGGATTTTTTTGTATAAACAGCTAGACGCTTCTTGTACATCCGAAAGCACAATCCGATTAACGGAAAATTTAACCTTTACATGAAGTCCGGGCGATTTCAGGAACTCAAGGTTGTCTTTACCGTCAGGGTATAACCTCAAGAAATAACCTAGTGAAACAAATACAAAGTTATCAGTTAAAGACACAGTAGGAGTTATTGTGATGAATTATAAAATGCTTTAATCCTATCAATGAATTGTAAGCTCAAACAATCTCAGAAAGCCTTCTTTTCTTCCTCAAAAGATTATAAGACCCACAGAAATAAATAAGCAGTTTGACAGCTTTTTTCTGAAATCATAATAAGCCCTTGAAAAGGGAGATGGAATGATAAGGGGGTGTTTGTGTTAGCTTTATTGGGCTTATGAGCTTATGTAAATAACGAAAAGCTTATTAGCCTATTCTCTTCGGCTTATAAGCTTATCAAGTTGAGCTTACGACCTTAAATAAGCTATGAGCTCAACTTGATAAGCTTATAAACCGAGAAAAGTGGGCTTATGAGCGTTTTAAAATTTACAATGATCATAAGCCTACAAAATAAGCCACACAAATCACCCCTTAAAAACTAAGCTGTTTGATAGCAATTTTGGAAACGCACATTAAGCCCTTAAAAAAGGAGATAGAATGAGGAATGAAGTGTAAGCTTAAACAAATAAGCTATTTGATTGGGGGCTTTTGTAGAATCCAAGATCTGGACTCAACTAGGGTATGAATAATATTGATTGTAGCACAGCGGAATATAGAACAAGAACACAATCATCATTACTAATAAGGTTTTCTTTTATTGAATATAAAAGAAACTAATAATACTACTACTAACTACTACACGCTCTATGCGTTTGCTAGACTCTCATTGAAGAGACTATAAATGAAACGGATGATGATGACTGATGCCCTACCTCCCTTTATATAATAGAGAGGCTAGGGTTTACATAAAAACCTAGCTTACTAAGAAAGCTAACTAAATATTTCATCTTCGGTCCTCATTTTTTCTTCTTTCTTCATTCTTCTCGTGGGTTTTGTAATTATCAAATCTGTAATTCCCAACAATCTTCCCCTATTTGATATTACAAAACAATCTGCATGAAGAAACAATGTCATCACAAATAATAAGCTAAGCTGCACATCATAACTATTCTTCCCCTTTTTGTAATCATCTAATAGGGGTCTTGTGCAACTCGTAGACGCTTCCCCTCAAGTGATGCATGTAGATGGTTAAGTATTTTTGAACAAACTTCCCCTTAAAAATATACTAACCATCTCATGAATCTCGGACTATAATTGACTTCAACATCGTCCAAAATTCAAGGGCGTCTTCAGACCTAGAAGCAAATAACAACCAGCAAAAACAAAATAATAACTTTTTTTTTAATTAATAAGAACACAAGCAGCAGTAACGAGCAGCAGCAATGAGTCAGCAGAATCTGAGTATCAGCAGTATCGATCAGCAGAAACACATAAGCATATCAGCACAAAGTGTAAGGCTCCCTGGAGTGATCACTGATGAAGAAAATCAAATATAACTGATTTGATGAAGAAGTGGAATCTCCCAAACTTGCATCTTATGTCTTGCACTATCCACGTGACGTCGAACTCATAAAATATGAGTAGTGAAAGCCTCTTGACAAACTCCTCATTGACTTAACCAATGAGACACTGAGCACAATAACGTAACTCCTTCAAGTGATAGCAAATGTACGCATTAAGCACAAGAAAAAAAATCATACCCCTTCACTAGAGTTGTCAAGTCTTAGTCACCATACAAACCAAGCAAGTTATCTTAAAAAGCCCCTCTCACCTTTTAAGATATGATAAGAACACAAAACCTGTGAAAATCAACTGCAACATCAAACAAGTGATAAACCAATAATCTTCTCAGCAAAAATGATGATGGTTGATAACTCCGTCCTCCCTAACCATTAGTAATCTCACATGACTAGTAGGAACCAAAACCGACCAAAAGAAAAAGTATACAACAAGCCAGCAGGAACCATAAAGAAGTCAGCAAGAATCATCAGTAGAAACCATCAGGAGAAACTGAGTGTTATCAGCAGCAACAATTAAGTATATCAGTAGGAACTAAAAATAAGACCAGTACCAACTTATCAGCAGAAACATGATAACTGTCGGTAGGAACAAAACTTAACAGCAGCATGAATGCAATCGGTCAACACAACAGCAGCAAAATAAAATACTTCATAAACCAAGACCGAATCTCATGACAACACAGCTCCACCAAAGCGATCCATTAATATCAATCCCATACGAGTTTAATATGATTGATTAGAATATCCCATCACAATAAATACATCATATCCCCACACAAACAAATCTTTGACTATAATAAATCCGAACCACATGCTATCTTTACTTTTGACCAATTTAACTGCTCACCACCAGCAACATACGACAAATCATCTATTAATTGATACGAGGTATATTATATGATGTAACCGACCCATGTGAAGAATCAGTCATTCAATATACTTCTTGCATATCTTATCACCAATGACTACCGATCCCATGAAAAAATTAATGATACACAAGACACCAATCGTACCCTTTAATTCGGTTCCATAATAAATTAGTACAAGGTTCAGCCAATAAACGACAATAACCTTAGCTGATTTACAGTGAAAAATCATCAATTAATACGAGATGTCACATGCAGAAAGCGACAATTCATATAGATAACTACCATTATGCAAACCATGACAAACTAAATCATTGTCCCATGTATAATATATCACCAAATCGAATCTTATTAATTCCCATATGCGACAAACAGCACAGCAGCATAGCAATTACAACCCTTTTTGAAAATCCCCACAACCAATTAAACAAATCAAAACCCCACTACCGATCAATTATTAAATGCTATCCATATTCATTATGCGACACAACCAAATGAATTCGAACAATCAGTACAAGAATAATAATTGATTTAATTGTAATACGAGGTTTAATCAGTAGGAAATTTCATACCAGAATACATCACCAAAGTAAACCTTTAGTCGACTTTTTAAACATTAACAACGAATGTGCTTCAATCGGACCTTCATTACCAGATCTGCTCGCTTCTTTACAACTGCTCGTAACAACGAAAACCTTATAAACCCTAGATCGAGAGCCACGAGGCTCTGATACCACTTGTAGAATCCAAGATCTGGACTCAACTAGGGTATGAATAATATTGATTGTAGCACAGCGGAATATAGAACAAGAACACAATCAACATTACTAATAAGGTTTTCTTTTATTGAATATAAAAGAAACTAATAATACTACTACTAACTACTACACGCTCTATGCGTTTGCTAGACTCTCATTGAAGAGACTATAAATGAAACGGATGATGATGACCGATGCCCTACCTCCCTTTATATAATAGAGAGGCTAGGGTTTACATAAAAACCTAGCTTACTAAGAAAGCTAACTAAATATTTCATCTTCTTTGCCCAGACTTCGTACTCATAATCCATCAAATAAGGAAATATTGCATCATCACATTCATTATCAAATTGTGCCATATTAAAGTTGACAGAAGAGTGTACCAGTTCAAACTGAATGAATGAACAGCAGCAACAAACTTTGTCGCCTAATAGATAATTAACAGCAACAACGAGAAGCAACCACACAAGTAATCAGGGGGAACGGAGAAATACACCAGTAGGCATGAGATCAACCAGCACTAATGAGAAGCCAAAACGAGTCAATCACTGACCAATTAATAACGCATATCGAGACAAATCAATAGTAAAGATTTACAATAGTAGAAGAATTCTTGGTCTTCAGCAGCAACAAGAATTAGCCCCACAATCATAAATTGATACAAGATGTCTTGCACATGTCTGACCCACAAACACCAATTAAACTCACGTACACTAAATCCCAATTAAATCCATGTGAAGACCAAAGAGTAACCTTTTATTTAAATAATATTCTTCGTATATCCCACACTCTATAAAGAATCGAATCTCGATACTCAATCTGCTGCTATGTGTAGAATGACAAACCAAGTCCCACAAAATCCAATCTTGACTTTATAACACTTTGATAAATCGAGCCCCACAAATGATCAGCAGAATATAATATTGAAAGTTACAAATCGATCTTGAGTCAGTAGCAACGAGAAAAATAGCAACAATTCTCCTTGGACTTCACACGTGATCAGCAGCAGTGAATCTTAGCACAAATATATTCAATCAACGAAATCAGCCCCACACAAAACAAAGACCAATATGAATTATGATATCCAATCAGTTAATGCACCGAACCCATAGAATCCCAACAAAGATTGATTGTACGAGGTTTCTTTTAAATCAATTCTATACGCATGATAACGATCCACGACCAATTAATGTCTCTGACCCACATTCAATAAACCTCAGTCGCAATGAGTATTCGACCAATTAATAGGACAATATCTCTTAATATATTAATCAACAGCAGCAGCAACAATTTATAAACAATAACCCTTTAATCACGTGCAATTAATGTACGAGGTTTTTTAATGTGAATTGAATTTACTTATGCACTAAACGCCAAACTATGTGAAGATATCACACTTTATTTTGCACCGACTTTACAATTAATTAGGTTGCAAGGTTACTTTCAACCAATCAGTAAGGGTTTAATTCGAAAGTACCTTTGTGCTATACGACAACCAGATTAATAATCATTTGTTTTGTGTTTTTGTTGCCGGATTAAACTTGCGTAGGAATTTTTTTTTAATGTCGTTCTGTTCCTTCTTATCTTTTTCCCATCTGTTCTTCGACCACCTTTTCTTGATCTGCTCCTAATCAAAACCTTGAATAAACCCTAGATATCAAGAGCCCCCGCTCTGATACCAATTGTAGAACCAAAATCAAGCCCAATCTAGGATATAGAAACAATGATTTACACAGCGGAATAATAAAGAACACAATCAAAGTTTCATCAAGGTTTTCTCTATTAAAATAATGATCCTCTATGGATCTAGGTTACACACACTAAAAGTGTTTTTTTCTTGGTGAGAACTGTTTGAAGAAGCGTACGTAATACTAAATGTAACACCCCCAAAATTCGGGTCTAGCGGAAGCATACAAGCATTGGGGTGCTACTAAATTGGTATCACAACACAAGGCACAAAGAATGGTTTTTATTTCATTAATATAAAATAAAAGTTGTCATGTAAGACATAAAGTTTACATGATATAAAAATAGTGCGGAAATAGGCCCATAAAATAATTGAAGTAGTCCCAAATGTTCATCAGAGTCGCCTATGAC
>LBNU01002418.1:0-21904 GCA_014162995.1 Artemisia annua
CGTTCCACACCCACCTTTCTTTACCAAAGGATGAGCGCCCCCTCGACACGTGGTACGACCCGGACCATGCGGCTGTCATTAATGCTAACTGCCTCCACATCAGACCATATCCGGAAGAGTTCCTGGTGCATATGGGCATCAGTCGCAACTACTTCGAGCCCGCGACGGAGGTTCCCACATTTGTGGATGTGGATGGAACGGGTGGGTGCTCATCCTTCCTTCTTTCTGTCGCTAGTAGCGTCAGCCTTCTTCATTTTCCATACTTTATGTAACATTTTTTCCTTTCTATTGTTTTTGCGCAGAGATGGATCTGTTTGGCGTTGTCAATTTGGAGATGCCCAAATCGGTGACCATTGGAGTGCGTCCCCTGAGAGAGGGTGAGACGCCCATTTATACTTCTTCGTGGAAGTTTTCTAAACCAAGTTCGCGCATTCCCTACCAATGTTGAATTAAACATGTGGCACCACACAGGTTGTGGCCAATTTTCGATGCCAGCAGCGGATTCGAAAATTTTTAGGTGATCATCAGGGTCACCCGTTCCATCATATGTTTTGACATTGGAAGGCATGCGCCTTTTCTTGTTGTCCGAATAATCGCTGATGCGCTTTGAGAACGCATCAACCTTTTGGCGACGCCAAGGAAGGGATATGTCGTCGTCCTCTTCCTCGCGACGTCTTCCTCTGGACTTCCAGTGTCCCGTTTCTTAATCCTCGTTGTCCGAAGAGCTGCTCGAGGAAGAATCGTTTCTTTTACGGCGCTTGCGCCGTTTTACATCGGAGTTCGAGCTAGAAGGGCTTTCGCTTGGGAAAAATCGTTTCCCAGATTTGTCGTAAGCTCTTCTGCTTCTAGATCTAGAAGAGCCTTCGCTTGGTGAGCGCCTTGGTCCGACTCTATCATGGACTCTGCGACTACCTAGCCTAGAGAAGACGGGTGTGCGTTGCCCATTACCCTCGTATTCCTCCGAGTACTGCGAATTAGATGGTATACCGAGTCTAGAGTGGACATCGGTGCGCCTTTCATTATGCTCGCGCTCTAGGTAACGCGGTGGAGATGTTCCATTGAAGTTAAGCCAAGCGTGTAAGTTATGACTCGACCTTCTTCTTGACTCCTCTTGCAGGAGATTATTCAATGTATCAAAATTTTGTGCTACGAAATTTTTTAACACCGCTTCTTGAGTATCTTCTTCCAGCGCAGTAATGTTTTCTTCTAAATTAATCCTCCTCTCTTTGTCAGGTGTGCCTGGCGGTGCTGTGTTGTCCACAGCAGTTGCCGTCTGGTGAGGAGTGGTAAATAGAGTACGCTGAAGATCCTCATTGTTTGGGACCATCGTGGTGGTTTGAGTTGTTGCAGCGGGCAACTCCACTTTTGGGATGATTGGGGTTGATTCCAATTCTTGGTGACCAGACGCACTGGTTGTCCCAGTGGTTTGCCTAAGGGTCAGATCCGGGTAGTTCCTCCTTGGAGGGTCACCGCATGTCTTGTCCATCTACGGAATCCGCTGGCTTGCGTTTTTATGTTTCGTCATCCTAGTTCTTAGTGTAGGGTCCCACGGATGGCGCCACTTGTTGATACAAAAGTTGGGCATTCCTAGTTTGGGTTCCTTTCCTCGTATCAATTAGATGATAATGCTTGGGGACCTGCGCACTATGAAAGCAACAAACACCGTTAGGCCAGATCATCAATGTAGACCTCGAAGTTGCGACCCACTTACTTTTCGAATGCATTATCTACCAAGCGCTGGTAGGTAGCTCCCGCATTCTTTAGCCTGAAAGGCATCTTTGTGTAACAATAGACGCCTTGGCTCGTATGGAATGCTGTTTTCTCCTCATCTTCCTTAGCCATTTGGATTTGGTGGTATCCTTTGTATGCATCCAAGAAGCATTTGAAAGGATATCCACATAAGGATTCTACCTTCCAGTCTATTTCTGGTAGTGGGTAGCAGTCCTGAGGGCATGCTTTTTTGAGGTCCGTGAAGTCCACGCACATTCGCCAACTGCCATCGCTTTTTTTTACTATGACTGGATTAGACAACCAATCATGGTAGTAGACTTCTCGCATAATACCGGCATCCACAAGCTTGTGTACTTCCTCCAGGATGGCTTTCGCGCGCTCTGGGGCCTGGCCACGCTTCTTCTGCCTTATTGGCGGATATCCTTGTCGGATTTGTAGCTTGTGCTCTGAGATTGACCTAGGTACGCCAGTCATATGCTTTGGTTCCCATGCAAAGACGTCCAGGTTTTTCTACAGGAGTGCGCACACAGCTGTCTTCCCTTTATCTGACAGTGAACCTCCAATTGACTCCTGTTGTTCAGGGTAATCAGGGTGTATTGCCACTTTCAAGTTTGGGATTTTGGCTGTGCCATGTTCCGGAGTGTTCGTTGCTTCACATGTAACTATATTACATTCCTCGGGAGGTACACCGTTGTTGTAAAGGGTGACAATGCCGCCTTCTACTGGGAATTTTAGCATTCCATGTGCCGTGGATGGTACTACACGCACGGCTGATATTCCTGATCTTCTTATAATGCCATTGTATGGCGAGGGAGATCTAATCACCATGAAGTTCATCCATGCTTTTGTGGAGTGCTCCTTGTTACCGACCGTAACTAATAGCCGTAGTTGTCCTATTGGCCATATCTTTTCTCCCGTGAAGCCTGTTAACGATGATGTGGCGGGGATCAATTGGCTTTGTATCTCTGGCCGTAGTCTCTTGAAACAATGTTCATACATTATTTTCGCAGATGCTCCTCTATCAACGTGCATACGGTGGATATTGTGACCTCCCGCATATATCTCAATGGTGAGTGGCTCCGCCACTGCGTTGTCCGTAGTCAACTTTGGGAAGGAAATTTCGTCGTTAGGAGAGAACCTCTGGCTGACCTTTTGCTTGACTTTGCGCTGCCATGATTGTATCATGTAAATTGTGTCTGCCTTGTCTTTAGGTGGTTCTTTTTTATCTCCGGTTCTTTGCTTATCCTTCCCTACTTTAATGTTTTTGACTAAGTGGTCCATCCTGCCCTCTTTTACTAATTTATCAATTAGTTGGCGAAGCTGGACACATTCATTCGTTGTGTGGCCTTTCTGTCCATGATAGTCGCAGTACCCATTCCCTTCTGGAGTGCGCATTGGTGGGGGTTTAGGAAAATTTGCTCCCTCTGTTGCGAATATGTCTCTAGGAGTTTTTGTCAATGGGGTATACTTGTCGTTCCCCCGTGCACCTCCATCATTGCGATTGCCGCCATGGTCATTGGATTGTCTCCTTGACTGTTCTTGCGGCCTGTAGTTCGAGTATCCTTTATTGCTATCCGCGACGTTGGCTTCTCCTTGAATGAAAGACCTTGTGCGCTTCATTAGTTCGTCGAAGGTTTGGGGAACTTTATCATTTAATTTTTTGATAAGTTCTTGGTTGTTGATCCCATTCATGAATCCTGAAATTTTTAGTATTTCAGGACACGCCTTGACGTGTATGCATTCGTCTTTGAAGCGCTCCATGAAGGCGCTCGTAGATTCCCCTTGGCGCTGTTTAATCCTGGCCAATTCTACTGGGTCCTTAGCGCACTTCTTTCTTTGTGTGAAGTTCAAGCGGAATGCTTTTCGCAACTCTTCATACCCATTTATACTTCTTCGTGGAAGTTTGCTAAACCAAGTTCGCGCATTCCCTACCAATGTTGAATTAAACATATGGCACCACACAGGTTGTGGCCAATTTTCGATGCCAGCAGCGGATTCGAAAATTTTTAGGTGATCATCAGGGTCACCCGTTCCATCATATGTTTTGACATTGGAAGGCATGCGCCTTTTCTTGTTGTTCGAATAATCGTTGATGCGCTTTGAGAACGCATCAACCCTTTGGCGACACCAAGGAAGGGGTATGTCGTCGTCCTCTTCCTCGCGACGTCTTCCTCTGGACTTCCAGTGTCCCGTTTCTTTATGCTCGCGCTCTAGGTAACGCGGTGGAGATGTTCCATTGAAGTTAAGCCGAGCGTGTAAGTTATGACTCGACCTTCTTCTTGACTCCTCTTGCAGGAGATTATTCAATGTATCAAAATTTCGTGATACGAAATTTTTTAACATCGCTTCTTGAGTATCTTCTTCCAGCGCAGTAATGTTTTCTTCTATATTAATCCTCTTCTCTTTGTCAGGTGCGCCTGGCGGTGCTGTGTTGTCCACAGCAGTTGCCGTCTGGTGAGGAGTGGTAAAGAGAGTACGCTGAAGATCCTCATTGTTTGGGACCACCGTGGTGGTTTGAGTTGTTGCAGCGGGCAACTCCACTGTTGGGATGATTGGGGTTGATTCCAATTCTTGGTGACCAGGCGCACTGGTTGTCCCAGTGGTTTGCCTAAGGGTCAGATCTGGGTAGTTCCTCCTTGGAGGGTCACCGCGTGTCTTGTCCATCTGCGGAATCCGCTGGCTTGCGTTTTTGTGTTTCGTCATCCTAGTTTTTAGTGTAGGGTCCTACAGATGGCGCCACTTAATGATTTGAAATTTTTATTATCATGGCTAATGTGCTCCATTAGCGGTGACCATTAAAACGAAAGTGTTGAAGAATAAAAACGGGTTTAAGGTGTGTAACTAAACACGTTAAGAATGTGAAAGTGACTTAAAACGTGTAAGGAGAATGAATGATGCTAATGAACGTGTTATTAATTAACTTATGTAAGGTTTAAATGTGGAGAAAGTCGGATAGACTAAAAGGTAGAGTAAGGATGTGAAAATGATTAACGTTGGCTAAGAATGAAGATATGATGAAAAGTGAAAACACATAAAAGATGTGTAAATGTAATAAGCGGGTTTTGTATACGCTTTGATGCTTATGTAAAATAAATAAAATGAATGAGAGAATGTGTGCATTACAATGTTAATGGCTTGGATCCGTGATTGAAATGTGTAAGGTTAAAGATGGCATCTTTCTGGATGGCCGAGTTAATGATGATAAATGATGGTATCCTTCGGGATGACCGAGCTAATGAATGTTAAAGAATCCTTCGGGATGTGTAAAAGATCCTCCTTTATAAAAAGTATTGCCTTCATCGGCAAGGGGTTGCCTATATCCTTGGCATATAAAAAATATCCCCAAAGTAAATATGGTAATGGTACGGATCCAAGTTTAAAAAGTTAAAAGGTAACGTAAAGAATAAAGAACAAAAAGATTTAAAAAGCTAAACGTGAAACGACTAGTACGAGTGTTATGTCGGAAGTGTATGAGTAGGATGGTTTATGGTTTCTTTATTATTGATACAAAAGTTGGGCGTTCCTTGTCTTGAGTACCAATTAGGTTGTAATACTTGAGACCTGCATACTAAGAAAACAAAAAGACACCGTTAGGCTTATCATGGGATTGTTTCCCACAATTATCCTCAGGCGTGAGAGTAAGTAATCGGT
This sequence comes from Artemisia annua, assembly GCA_014162995.1. Lineage (NCBI taxonomy): Eukaryota > Viridiplantae > Streptophyta > Magnoliopsida > Asterales > Asteraceae > Artemisia > Artemisia annua. The sequence goes on from LBNU01002418.1 coordinate 5,383, forward strand.
TTTAGGGTTTGTAGAAGAGTCTATGGTTGTGATATCGTACCTTTAATGAGAGCCGTGATGCCCTATATATATACATACGAAACCTTATTGGTTTCGTGTTCCTCACTCTTCAGCGTGTCCGCCTAAATCGGTTATTTGATATATATCCCATATATAAGAGATATCCAATATCAAAACCATAAATAACTTTGGGTTTGCACCTTCGTGAGTCCATACCATCACCATAGTAGTCCACACATGGTGGGCTTAAGTATTAGTGACGTCCAATAGTCGGGTTCGTGACCCGAATATAGACTATACGTCATCATGTCCCCCCAGTCTAGTATGCGCACAGTGTAACCATGGATGCTAGACTATTAATCATAGCGAAGAATGCGCCCGCATACGTGGCGGATAAGTTCAAACGTTTCCCACCCCAGAGGATATTTTATGAATCTAGTCCAAATAAGTCCAAAAAGATCTACCTCGAAAAATGTTGGAAAGTGCAAAAAGTTCTGTACCCTGTGAGTTCTCAGCCACATGATGAAAGTTAGTGGAGTCCATGTGTCAATCATCTACCGGGGGGGGATCCTATATAAACCACCGCCTCCCTTTCACTGTGATTATCACAGTAAAATTGCACATTTCCACCATTGATAAACCTTCGAAACAGCTATCAAAAAAGCAATAACCTTTTAGGTAATCAGCGCGTGCGCGTAGTATAACAATGGTTCTTCAGCTGATTGATATTGCGTCCGATATAACCGAGGAAGAACTACGTCAGTTCACCTCAGATTATTATATCCCCATTGCAATGCAGTCGGAAGTACTGGATGCAGATACGTCTATAGCGGACTTCCCTGAAGGGAAGGTGGGAGTATGCACGCGGTTTTTTGAATTCGCGAACAAGCGTGTACCCATTTCGCTATTTGTTTGCGATATTTTATGTTTCTATCGCCTTCACATTTCTCAGCTGCACTGCATAGGTGCAGCAAAGATAACTAATTTCGAAGTGAATTGTCGCCTATTGGCTATCCACCCCACAATTTACTTATTCTGCGCGTTTTACCACACGTCGTGGTCAAACGGGTGGGTGTCTTTCTCCAAGTGCGCAGGGCGCTTGCAGTGCTACATAGAGAAATTAGATGCCCTAAGGAATTGGAGGGAAAAATTCTTTTGGATCGATAAGGCCTTTTTCCCGTGGGAATTTGAGTTCTATACTCAAGGGTCCTTTCCGAAGGATGAGCGCCCCTTCTCTGGCTCATATAGCGCGGCGAATGCGGACACTATAAATACCAACCGCATCCCTATTCGTGCGTACCCTGAAGAGTTCCTGGTGCATATGGGCATCAGTCGTAACTACTTCCAACCGGAGACGGAAGTGCCAACATTCCTGAACGATGATGGGCGGGGTGGGTGCTTGTTCTTCATTCTTCTTTTCTTTGTAGTGTAAGCGTTCTCTTCCCTTCAGTAAGTTATGTAACCCGTTTGTTGTTTGGTTGTTTGTTTGTTGTGCAGAGATGGACTTGTTCAGTGTCGTGCAGTTGGAGAAGCCTAAGCTGGTGACAGTGGGAGTGCGCCCACTAAGAGAAGGTGAGACGCCAATCATGGTAGCTACCGCCGGGCGCACTATGGATATTGCGCACGAAGAGCCTGAGGATTCTCCTTCCGTGGCGTTACAAGTCACGCCGGTGCAGAGTGTTCTCCATACTATGGAACAGTCTCCAGAAGCAGCTGAGTCATACCACGATTCGTCAAACAATGTGCAGATTCTGGAGCCAAAGGAGATTGGCCAAGGCGCGAAGCGCAAGAGAGCGTCTTCTGGTGGTTATGGCGCAAGTTCCTCCGGGAGGAAACGCCATCTTATCACTGCTGATCCTTCAGAGGAAGATGTGTCCGCCACTGATGCGGAGAAAGATGCTTCCAAGTCTCCTCCCCCCGTGTAAGTAACATAATTTGCGTGTACTTAGAACTTCTTGATTTTTTCCTCTATCCATATACTGTATTGATGCTATAAAGTAACATCTATCTTTTTTGACGCGCAGTGTGGAGCAAACTAAGCCAACTGAGGATGCTGTCCTCGTTGAGGAACCTGCGCATAAGAGTGCAGAGGCGGAGCCCAAGGCGCTAGAGCAGCTGATAAGGGAGTTAGAGATGGCTGCTGTGCACCAAGCCACGCTGATTACTCGGGTAAAAACGAGCTATTCTGGTGAGAGTAACCATTCTGCGCAGAAGGATGAAGAGATCTCCTTACTGAAGGCGCAGTTGGCCAGCACCCAAGCTGAGTTGGAGCGCTCGGATGCGTATGCGCGGAAGCTAGCTGATGATAAGATGCGGCTCTGGGCGCAAGTGAGCCAAGAACACTCTGCCTTCGAACAATACAAGGCCACTTGTCTTTGGGCAATGAAGTACATGGAGCAAAATAAGTCCAAGCACTTCTCTCAGCTAGACGACTTCCGAAAGACTGTGGAGACTGCGCTAGAGAAGCAGGAGGAGAAGCTGCGCAAGCTGGGTATAGAGTACGATGAGGAGCTGTACACTCATTTAGTGTCCTCCATTGCCGAGCGCAGGTAGTGTCTGATTCCCTGTCTTCTTTTAATTCAATGTTTGTGAACTTTTAGTCTTATGTTGTTGTATTTGTAGGTGGCTAATCAGTCATGGCTTTCGCTTGGCTGCGCTGAGCACGTTGGAGTCCCAAGATGTTGTGGGAGCGTTTGGGAAGGTTGTCCAGTGCGCCTTAGCACGTGGTGAGGCGTTGGCTGTAGAGAAGCTTGATGAGGGCAAACTGTTGACAATGCCTGTCTCTGAGGTGCCTGGTTACAAGGCTGACACCTATGCGGAACTTGTTGCTTCAATGGAAGAAATGAAGCTGGTTGAGCTGCCTCACATTGCTCAACTGGAGCGTGATCAAGATTATCCGATCAGCGTCATCATGCANATAGAGTACGATGAGGAGCTGTACACTCATTTAGTGTCCTCCATTGCCGAGCGCAGGTAGTGTCTGATTCCCTGTCTTCTTTTAATTCAATGTTTGTGAACTTTTAGTCTTATGTTGTTGTATTTGTAGGTGGCTAATCAGTCATGGCTTTCGCCTGGCTGCGCTGAGCACGTTGGAGTCCCAGGATGTTGTGGGAGCGTTTGGGAAGGTTGTCCAGTGCGCCTTAGCAAGTGGTGAGGCGTTGGCTGTAGAGAAGCTTGATGAGGGCAAACTGTTGACAATGCCTGTCTCTGAGGTGCCTGGTTACAAGGCTGACACCTATGCGGAACTTGTTGCTTCAATGGAAGAAATGAAGCTGGTTGAGCTGCCTCACATTGCGCAACTGGAGCGTGATCAAGATTATCCGATCAGCGTCATCATGCAGGGGTTAACCTTGGCGAAGCAGCTGGTGGAAGGCGCGGAGGCACAACCAGATTACTATTTGAAGCCTGATGTGTCACAACTGTAGGTGCGTGTGTTTGCTCAGCCTCGTGATATTCTGAACCCGTTTGCCATTGAGAGGGAGATCCCACTGCAAGAGTCCTTAGATGCCCATGCTTCTAGACTTGCCAAGAAGAAGGGGATGAAGGGTAAGGCCATCCTTTGTGGTCTTGGCGCAGCCCACCTTCCTCGTTCTGACGGGGTTCCTGTTAGTGTCCCAACTGTAGGGCCCAAGGATGCTGAGTTGTTGAAAAGGCTTGGAGAGGCTGGCAACGTTTCGCGTCAAGTTAGCAGTTCAGGGCTCAAACGTACTCGTAGTATTTAGGTTATTTGCCCTTGTATATTTTTGGAGTAGATCAGTATTTTTGTAGCACTTTGTGCATATTGAATCTATATATCTATATGAACTCGTAGTCCTTTATAGTTTGTGCATATTTTGTAGTGTATGACATTTGTACTTCGCTATATATCTTTGCATCAGGATGTATAAGAATCAAAAACATACATAAAAGAAAATCATAATCGTGTATGAAATTCATAAATTAAAGATCATAGTCGTGTATGAAATTTTACAAGTGTTATGGGTTGGCATGCAGCGTACTGCAAATAGCATAATAAGGGGTCAAGTGTCTTGGCTCCTAAGTTGTTAAACGCGCACAGTGTGCCATATTGCGCATCCGTCGTGGGGTGCACAATGAACTTACACCAACGTCTTGAGCGTAAGGTGATTAACAAGGATGCGTGATCCAATGTTGATGGGTTTGCAACCCTCTTACTCAATGAGTTATTTAGTAGGTTTACTCATCCTTTTACCATCGTGGGTATTTATAAGTGCATGCACGCCATGTAGGCAAAAGATAATATAACGACAATGTGTAGATATAAATAATTTGTAGATAACAAAGTAAGGTGTGTCGCGGAGTTAGCTAGAAACCGCGACATTAAATTAATACTTGCAAGTTTTTGTAAAGGAGAAAAAGAAAATTTTTCCTAAATGAAACAAAATTTAAATACACGGATATTTATTGAGCACGTACTAAATTGCGAGGGTGTCCGTGTGTTAGGCTGTAGCCTTTCCTAAAGATAGCATCTCTTGAGATTGCGAATGTTCCATGTGCGTTGTAGCTCCTTACCATCTTTGTCACGCAGCCTGTACGCGCCTTTCCCTAGTGCTTGAATGACCTCATAGGGTCCTTCCCACTTTGGTCCAAGATTCCATGTATCTTCTGCTTGACTTGCATCATTTGCGCGGTATACAAAGTCGCCTGGTCTGAATGAAGTGCTTCGTACTTTAGCATGGTAGTATCCCTTCATCTTTGACTTGGCTTTTGCCTTACGTATAGCTGCGCGTTCGCGCCTTTCTTCCAATAGGTCCAGGTATATACGCCTTTCATCATCATTGGTTGCCACATTAACTTCCGCAGTACGAATAGTTGGCATCCCAATTTCGGCTGGTATAACAGCTTCTGTCCCATAGACAAGAGAAAAAGGGGTGTCCCCATTGCTAATTTTGATTGTTGTATGGTGCGCCCACAATATATGCGGCAATTCATCCACCCATCTTCCTTTGTGGATATCTAGACGTGCTTTAATTACTTCCCCAGGCTACGGTTTGCGCATTCAACTAGCCCATTGGTTTGTGGGTGTTTGACTGACGCGAAGTGTTGTGTTATGTTTAGCTGTACGCACCAGTCTTTGAATGTGTTAGGAATACGATTTTTGTATAAGAAAGATTCGGTCACCCCAGACATGATTAAGCATTGTTTAGCTCGTAGTAGTTACATTAGTTAGTTATACATAGTTTAGAATTAGATTAGTTCGCGGAAGAAGGACGGGTCTTTACCAACTGTATACCTGATCCGCAGACCAAGTGGCACGCCCTAGTGGCAAAACTCTTGTACATATAAGCCCTCTCCATCCTTGGAGAGGGTAAGCCTTCTCTCATAATTCTATTTTCTTTTTTTTTGGTTTTCTCTCAAGGCTTCATCTCTTTCTCTCTCTAACTTTCTCTCTCTACATTTCTTTCTTTTCTTTCTTACATGTAACGAACCAAACCACATGATCTATACGTGTTTGTGAGCTTATTTAGTTTCCTACAATTGGTATCAAGAGCCATGGTTACATCCTAGGGATTGTAGGACTTGTGGTGTATGGTTTGTTTTGGTTTCTATTAGTTTAGGAAGGTTTTATTCATATTAGAACGTGTTCGTTGTGATTCTTGTGTTATTTCTTATACTTCTTGGATTAGAAGGGTTAGATTCATCTAGTTTATAAGTTGGTTTGGCTAGATCTTACGTTTGTGAAGTGTACGAGTGATTTTGGACCATTTTTCTTGGCAGCGGTTTTCTCCTCGGTAACTTGTTCTTGGCAGCGGTCAGTTTGGGATTATAGCGGTTAGTGTCAGCGGTTAGTACACTGTGTCAGCGAACATAATGCTGTACTTTGTACTATTTCAGCGGGTTGCCACCAGCGGTTAGCTCCTCTAGCGGTTTTCTTTGTCAGCGGTTACCTTTTCAGCGGTTACCTTTTCAGCGGTTTACTTTTCAGCGGTTTACTTACTAGCGGTTACTCTGCCAGCGGTTACTTTTGTCAGAGGTTATCTTCTGTTAGCGGTTAGTTTCTGTCAGCGGTTAGATCTGTCAGCGGTCACTTGTTAGCGGTTTGACCAGATTCCAGCGGTTTGACCAGATTCTAGCGGTTTAACCAAAGTTGACTTTTTACGTTAAAACTTCAAACGGCCATAACTTTTGAACCGTAACTCCGTTTTCGGCGAAGTACCTGTCAAAACGTCCGGAACAGGCTGAATATTGTGAGGATTCACGACAAAGTCGTGAAATGAATTTTTCGAGGCCCAAATCACCTCCGGAGTGAAGTTATTGAGGTTTTAAGTTCTCCGACCATAATTTCACCATTGCAACTTGCATCAACCAAACCAAATCACACCGCTGGTTGATAACTCACTGATAGGTGATCAAGTTGTTGTNTATTGTGAGGATTCACGACAAAGTCGTGAAATGAATTTTTCGAGGCCCAAATCACCTCCGGAGTGAAGTTATTGAGGTTTTAAGTTCTCCGACCATAATTTCACCATTGCAACTTGCATCAACCAAACCAAATCACACCGCTGGTTGATAACTCACTGATAGGTGATCAAGTTGTTGTGAGTTGACAATACGCTGCAAGTTGAATAGTTCTGTGATTTGAGATTGGTTGCGATTTGAGTTGTTACAACTTGTCCAATTACAATTTGACGTTGCGAGTTGATTCTTGCAATTTACTAATTGTGATTTGACTTGGTGTGATTTGACTCGTTGTGACTAAACTTAGATAACTTACTATACCTTGCAAAATTTATCATCTCACACTAAATCACTTGAAGTTTAGAATTGTAAAATCCCGTGCACGTTCACATCATGTCAAATTCTTCAGATTCTGTCATCTCTGACATACTTAAACTGTACGACATGATCGACGAACATAAGATTTCCAACATAGAACAACAGACTACTTGTCTTGAATCTGAAACTACTAAAATGAAATCTTTGGGCTCTAATCCGCAAGAGACAGATGTTATTCAGCCACTTACTTTGCTTGATAATGCAAAGGATTGCAGCATAGAATGTTTTCAACAACTACATTCACACCTCTCAGTACTTTTAGAGGGAACGGGATTCAAAATGGGATTTGAATGTGCATTTGCAACAATCTTTGGTTAAGATGTTCAGACTTTCACAGACACAATGATTCTTAACTTGGATCAACTACAACAACAACTTGACCAAGAAGAATCTTCAAAAATTGGATCCATGGCTGCTCTTTGTGTGATTAACAAACAACTGCAAGTATTCTTTGATTCAAAATTCACTCTGGAGTATGACTATTACAGTGAGATGCCTAAAAAGTGCTTTGCTGATCACACGGGAATTGAGGTTGACACGTTCAGATATACACTCATCCAACTCATGGGTGATGTTAAGGCTTTCATTGAGGAAAGAGCACAACACAGACGTTTAGATGACGACAAAGTGAAGGGATCTCTGATACAATCATGTGATGGTATTGATGATTCGGATAAAGCTTTGGATGATGGGTTAGGTGTCACGATGTGTAAAGGATCAGAGACTGATAAGCTTGACACTACCAGCAGTTCAGTGACTCCAGTCACCCATGGCATGGATGCTGATTTTAGACCGGTTAATGAACAAATGTCATGTGCTGAGGTACCCTTAATTGTTCAACAAAATGTGCTCTCTAATGAACGTCAGCATATTGATCAAATCAAACTCAATTATGACACAAATTTGTTGGAAAAGACTGATAGCGATACCATGTCTAATTCAACAAATATGAGTCATAAAGGGGGAGAAAGTGATCAGGATGCTGAACGTGATGGTTTGTTAAGTTATGTGTTTACGGCTGATGCTTTTAAATCAAATGATATGGTTGATAAAGAAGTTTTTAATGAACTTTCAAAAAGATTTTTACAGCTTGAAAAACATTGTATTTCTCTTGAAATTGCAATGCAACAAAAGGAAGAAAGTCTTCAGATTAACCAACCATGTAAAAACCCAGAACTTCCTGATTTCCGTGAATTCTTTATGATTAATGATTTGAAAGCTCAGCTAGAAACAAAGAACTTGACAATCAAAAACCTGAAAAACCGTATTAGTGAGTTGTGTGATATGTGTAATGAAGTCAAAGCTAAACATGACTGCGCTGTTATTGAATTGGAACATAATGTGGTTAATTTACTTGTAAAAAATGAGACTTTGAATCATCGGTGTAATGAATTGTGTGAATCTATCAAAGATACTAAAACTAAGACATTAGAACAGATAACCTCTTTGACTGTCAAAAATGATGATTTCAAAGCTCAACTTCTGGAAAAGGGTTTCACAATTGCAGCATTAAAAAATGAGCTAAGAAAAGCAACAGGGAATAGTGTGAACACTAAGTTTGCAAAACCATCAATCTTGGGGAAACCTGTGTTACCATCAAATAGAAACCGATCAGTTGTTAGACAACCGATTGCGTTTAGATCTGAACGTCCAAAACTTTCAAAAACACGGTTTGCCTCCCAAGTTGATACGGAACAAGTTTTGACAAAACATGTCACTCCACATTATTTGCATAAGACTATTGATTCTAGTTCTGCTAAACCTCAACATGTAGCCACTCCTGCTCTTAGCTCCTCTAGGATTGGTTCGAAAATAGTGTCAAAACCAAGCATTAAGATTCAAAACACTTATGATATAAATGACTTGCACAAGAACGATGATCTAGAAAAGGCTAGGAAAAGGGCACTACTTCATAAGGATGGTATCTTAGGTTCACAACCTTGTATGATGCCTCCTAGGTTATTGAGGAACACTGCTAAGATTCAACCGGTTAAATCTAGGATTTGTAGTAAGTCATCTACCATGCATAAGAAGCAAAACAAACCTAAAACTCCTCCTAGGTGGTTACAAACTGATAAATCAGTAGAGACCAGGAATAACGATAAGACTTCCACTATGCATAAGACACTTAGCAATCCTAGATCCTGCCAAAAGTGGATGCCAACTGGTATAATTTTTAAGAACATCGGACTTAAGTGGTTACCAACCGGAAAGTTGCTCACTAATGGCAACACCATGGTTGATCGTGAAACCCCTAAGGGTTTAGATACTGTTGACACTAACCCATATATATGCAATCAAGTTTGTGATGTTAGTGCAGGTAGTCCTTACTCAGTTGCAGGTACATCAATCATTCAATATATGAGAAAACTCAAAGTCTGGAGGCCTAAAGCAATCATTTCTCCAACTTCAGGAGTTTTGGAATGTCGATGTTGATGCGTGTGCTTTATGACGTCTGAATACATCAGTTCAGGCCTCGTTCTTCAATGACTATGACGTCTGAATACATCAGTTCAGGCCTCGTTCTTCAATGACTATGACGTCTGAATACATCAGTTCAGGCCTCGTTCTTCAATGACTATGATGTCTGAATTCATCAGTTCAGGCCTCGTTCTTCAATGACTATGACATCTGAATACATCAGTTCAGGCCTCTTTCTTCATCATTATGACGTTTGAACACCGCAGTTCAAGCGTCGGGTCTCAATTTCATCATTATGGTGCCTGCTGACAACACTTCAGGCCCCGTTATTCAATGAAAAGAAAGGTGTACGATTCAGTGCGCCTTATCTTCGGAAGAAAAGAAATCTTCTTGGTTTTTGATCATCTTCAACAACATGTGTTGGGTTTTGAAGTAACTCTACTTCTGGATGCTACACTGCTGCTAACTAGTCAAGTCTACTGCTAAGTGTAAAATCTCTACTGCTAGACAAGACTACTGCTGAGACTCTACTGCTGGAAGTATACTGCTAAGACTCTGCTGCTATGTGATAAGTTTGTGTACGAATATTTGTATTTATAGTATAGATATTATGTAATATTCTATTATGTTAGAAGATCATTGTCGTGGGTAGGAAGTTGTATGTAAGCCTGTAGGGTTCCTTGGTGTATAAAAGGAGATCCTAGGGTTAGACTAGAATACGATTTATTCTAGCATTGTATTCACTTCAAGGTTGCAAAACCCTAGCACTATTCAGAGTGCTCGTATTCAATATATTGAAGTGTTTAGTTGGTGATATTATTGTGTTTGTGTTCATCTTAAGTTAATAAATAAATTCCGCATATTGATTAAGTTTGTAATAAGTCAGCTTCTATACATTGTTGTCTTGGTTTATCTAAGATAATTATACTAAATCAATTGCTCAACTGGGATCAACAACATGCTTCATGCTCTCTCCATGTTCGTTCATTCATCTAGTGGATCTACCTTTCTTTGATCGAATTCTTATACACTTGATCAATCAAAAATTACAACCTCGTTTGCAATTCTTGAGGGGGAGAAGGGTGAATGAAAGACATGATTGACAGTATTTTTCATTCACTTACTACTCGGGTGAACGAAATACTTGATTGATAGTATTTTTCATTCACTTGCTACTCAATCAAAAATGGCAAACTTCGTACGAAATTTTTGAGTGTATGCTTATTCACTTACTTTGGATGCAATTTTTGATTTTTGTGCGTATTCAATCAAAAATGGTAAACTAAGTGTGAATAAACTACATGATTAAGTGTATTTTTATTCACTTACTACATGATGATTGATGCTTGAAGAATGGTCATTCGACTCTCCTCAGACACCTAATGCTCCATTTACTAAGAATGACTGGGATTTATGTTTGATGAATACTTCCAAGCTTCAAAAGATGTTGAACATCTAGTTTCTGAAGCTCCTTCTTCGGTTTCTGTTGGCTCTTGGTTCATCTTCTTCCATCTCCATTGAGCAAGATACACTAGTTTGAAGTATTTCTCAGAATACTCACGAAACCCAATCTCCAGTTATTCTTCATGGTGTTGATAATGACTATCATGATAATGAAGCTGCACATGAATAATGATCCATCGTCTGGTATTCCTTTCCCAAAACCGGACTCTGAAGAATCCCCTTCTTCACGGATTGTTGTTCCTTCTAATGTGCATTCTATAAATCAACCACAAGAATGTAAAGAAAATGTCGGCTAAGATTTTGATGATGAGGAATGTTATGTGATCACAAGAGTTTACTTGGTATTGTTTATTTGAGATTGAAGTGAAATTTTACGGGTATGTGTACTTCGAATCTTCAGGAACCTTGTTCGAGCCTATGATCTCTACATTGACGATGACTTGGGTATCTAGTTATTTTGGTAAATCTTCTATTCTATTGCCACAAAATAACTATCACATTCAGTGTCACAACTCATACGAAGTTGTCGGTATTCAAGAGGTGATGTACATCTTATACTTGATGGTTGGATGGTTGAAGAGTATAGAGTACTTAGGGATTCGATGCATGAAGTCTCTACACCACTCTTTGTCATACAATGGTGCAAGTTTAGCCACAAAAACGGGGAATTCTACTTCATCTTCAAGTTGGGAATATCGGGTTTACTTCACAAAGTGGTCTTAGCAATAGCCGACTTTTCATAAGGGTTGATAAGATAGTCATAAGAAGGTTTTTTCTTTGCAATTGATTCTCACCAAATACGTTTAAGTCCAAAAGTGTTCTTCTCTCATGATCTTGAGTATAATGTGTTGCCGATTTTGAAGTTTCAAATCCAGCAAGGGAGAAGGAGACATACATCTGAACGCACAACGAGTACACATGATAAGCTGTACACTTCTCAGATAAGTGACTTCTGAGAAGACAAATGTCACAACTGCAGAAACAATCAGTGTTTTAACTTGTTATCTTGTGTATTATTCCAACAACGGTGGGGAAGCGGTCTCTTGACAACTTGTGATTCGTTACTTCAACTTTCAGCAAGAAGTAATGTGGGAAGAATATTGGGATCGTGAGATGATATTGCTTATCGACATCTTCGCAACGTGCTGATATGTTTTATGATAAAGTGCTTCTGGTTAATGTTTCATGTACACAATGGTGTGCGGATTTCGATAAGATGTGAGAGATAACTGGAATGCACTTGGAAAAACGAAGATGTCGATCTAATGATCCCCTGAATAGACAACTGTTCAAAAACCGTTGAGTAATGTGTACATTGAGGACGCACAACAAGGTCATGTGATAGAGCTTAAATAAATATTCCGGTGTGATAACCGCAGAGAAAATCCATGTTCTATCTTGTTACTTCGGTGTTATCGTTGTTCTTCGGGTTTTTCTTCGGTCTTCATACAATGAGACTTTTTGCGTCACTTCTACTGCATGGAGAAGTGGTCTCATGATAATGAATGTCTGTTTTGAGGAAAACTACCAAAGCTTAACGTTGAGGTGGCCAAGATTCGACGATTTGGTGGTGCCTAGTGATTAACTTAGATGTGAGCACCTAGTGATTTGTTATCAACCCGTGCTTGGTGAATTGTTGTGACTTGACTCGTTTCGATTAGTCTGATTGTAATTTGACGTTGTGAGTTTAATATTTACAACTTGACTTATTATGATCGGATCAATTATGACTTGACTTGTCGCGACTTGACACTTAGTGCAAATTGTGACTTATCCAAGATCTCACTCTAAGTTTAACTCACATATTACATCTTTCGGTTTCTTTTGTTGACTTTAGTAAAATCCCGGGAGAGAATCGATCTCTCGGTTTAAGTCACAAGAGTTGTAAAATCCCGTTTAAGATTATTTCATGGCATCTACATCTTCAGGAACCTCAAAAGCTTTGGTGGTGAAAGTTTAAGAGGTGTTGATTACTGTTTTCTTCAACATACCGACTAATTCTCAATGTGGTACTCATGTCAACAGCTTCTTAAATTGATCGGGGATCACTCAGGGCTCGAGAATTTCGTGAATATGTTTATCAGGATAGTTAGATTCGGGTATTACCATTTTGACTGTCAAGATCTGGAAAGGTTAAGAGATAAAGCAGTTTTTGATTTCCTCGTTGGTTATGCTTCAGATCTTAGGGATACCGAATCTACAACAGAAGAACCCAACAAATCTTGGAAACCGTTCACGTCACATTCTATGAGCTGACTGAGCTAATGGCTTCTGCACACATCAGTGTAGGACCCGCTTCTAAACTTTTCTCTTCTGAACCAACCAGTTCAGTTATTGTATCCCACTCCTGCATGTACCTTATGTAACTTCTACCGATAAGGATTTGGAGATCTTCGATAATCAAGTGGTTAATGAATACTTTGAGCCGCCAATTGGTGATACGCCGGTACCACCAGCCATCTGAGCTTATGTTCCAAACGATCTAAATGGTCCATCTTGTTCTTATTCAATGGCTCAAGACACTCCATCAGCAAGTCATTCATCAACTTCATCATACATACAATCTCCTTTCGTACATCAAGGTACTACAGTCGACGAATCGGTTGAAGTAAATCCATCTGCTCCACCTGATGTTGCTCCGTTCAAAGACACATTTGCTCCTGAATCTTCTTCTAAATCTTCTTCTTCAGGAGATCTTAACACAAGTACATCAGTGTCCTAACCGCAACCACATGATCTTCAGTATAATGGGAAATCTACTCAACCGGTGTCCACTCGAAGGCATCTGGACAAACTTGCCTCATGGACCTTTTATAATTCCATACAATTCTATCGTCTCTAAGTATGGGAATTGGCATCAGCTCCAGACTGTGCAATGATTATTGCTCTTAGATGGATCCTTAAAGTGAAATATGATGAGCATGATAATGTTCTGTATACAAGGCAAGGGTTGCTGCTAAGGATTACCAGTGGTGTGGTGAAACTTCACTTCGCAAGGACAGAAATTTCAGTTGACAGATTTCTTCACTAAGGCACTTCCGGGAGAACGGTTTCGATTTATGCTCCAGTAACTTGGTTTGGAGAGTCTCATGCCAGTATCACTCAAAAGTCTTTAGGAAGGGAATGAGTAAGAATGGTTTCGCTTCAAATATCCTTTTATATATAAAACCCAGAAAAGAAAAATACAAAAATATAAAACCTATAAAAATCATAAAAATCAGAAAAACTCAAAAATACCAAAAATAGTTTGTTTCTTAGGCATGTCTTCTGGCATCGTTCAGAAGTTCAAAATGTTTTCAAAACATGCCTACATGGCTTACAGTCATTTCAGGCTGTAACCCGTGCTTCATCATTATGGCTTGCAGTTACTTCAGACTGTAACCCGCGCTTAAATTATGGTTTGCTATTACTTCAGATAGCAACCCGGTTTTTAAAATCCGTGAAAAACACGTTACCATATTTTCACTATGTGCGGATTATCTGAAAAGTTGTACGCTTCAGTGAAACCTTTCTAGTAAAAGAAGAGAAGTCTTCTTTTCCCAAAATCTCTTTCTTCTAAAATTCTTCAAAAGAGATTTTGTGGTGTACAAGGTGGCCATCGGTCTTAAATTTTCTCGAATACGTTATCACTCATTTTAATGGCTATTAAACGTTAAAAATTGAAAAACGGGCCATTAATTGAGGGGGAGCGCATTTACTCAAAATTTCTGCACCTTTAAAAGCTTTGTGCACCAGCCACAGTGAAAATTCAAAAAGTGTCTCAAAATCAGTAAATGTTTAAAACGCATCACACTTCTCTCCAAAGCTTTTTCGAAAATCATTTAAATCAATTGAGATCACAAAATCTCAAAATATTTGAAATTTTATGATCGGGGGAGAGAATGTGATTTAAATATGAAAACTGATTTAAAAGCGATGTGTTTGGAACTTTAAAGAATGTTTTGGACTTACGAGAACGCTCCCTTATGAGCTAAAATGTTAAAGATTTTGGATTTTAATCAAAGCACATATTAAGGGGGAGCAAGTGATTAAACGTGATGTTTTTGAACTTATAAAGATATTTTGGACTCAAAAGATCGCTCCCTTATGTGCTAAACTTTAAAGAGTTTGGTTTTTAATCAAAGCACATAATGAGAGGGAGCAGGTGATTTAAAATGATGAATAAATGATCTCTTTTGTAAGCTCACCCGTATGTGCCAAAGTTCTTCAAAATTGATTCAATGAATGTGCACATATTGAGGGGGAGCAAGTGGCTAAGAGTCTTTCGCGGGATTTTACAAATCAAGTAGAAACCGTGAAATGATTAAGACTCAGAATTTGACTCATGAATTGACGAAAACATGAAAAGTCGTGAATCGAAAAGACTAGTCCTGGCCGGGTAATAATTTCAAGCTGGTTTACCAGTGATGTAAACGTGTCTCGAAGAGGACTTGTCAAAGTAGATAGTACCGTTTCGAGAAACTCTTCTTAGATATATACTTTGACGGGTCTAACTTTATTTTTAAAGAATGTTAACAACTTCAAGTTAGTTATTAGGGCTAGTTATCACCTAAAAGCTGATAATGGATCCCTTTAACTCAGCAATGTAAACGTGTCCTTCGGGTATATGTCTATTAAGAGCCGATCAATTCAAATAAGTGCAACTCACCCCGACATGTGCAAATTTCTTTCTTCCTATAAGCACATGTTGAGGGGGAGCATTTGAAAAATGATAAAACTCTCAAAGTGTTAACAAAATGTGTTTCTTTATCATAAACACTTTGAGAGAATTTTCAATGATTTGGTTATATGGCGATTGTGGAAAGATACCAAAAGAGCGACCACTTTAATTTAATGCATGGAGTTATAAGGATGGTTAGGTTAGGTATATGTTCCCATGATCCACCAGAACCGGAGGGATCTTCCCAGGGACAATCCAATAGATAGATTAGAAGTCCTTAGGAATGATTGAAAAAAGGAGAAAAGTGAGAAAGGGAAGAGTGCCGACTGAGACTGAGCTAGGACTGGAACAAGCCCAACAAGGTTCTAGTAAATGAAGTCTTGGTAAGCACTGAAGGGGTTGAAGAATTAAAAAGAAATGAATTGAGAAAGGGTGAAAAGAAATAGCCCTCCAATTATTAAACCTTAGGGCAGAAACCGGGTTCAATTCATATGCTATTGATTGTTACCAAGGTAACATCGGTATTGAAGATAAAGACGTCATGGACCCAGTGACGCACTGCACTAAACCTCCCAGCCACTCAAGTTCTCTTAAAAGAGCTTGTTTCATTCTCACGGGGAATCGGTGTAAACTATCGACTAGTCTCTTAGAGCTAGTTGATATTGAAACAGGAGACCCCTCCCTAGTCTCCGAATAGGATAACCAATGTGCACTTATCGAGTCTAGAGCCAATAGATGCATCATAAGATCTCATAGGAACACTTGATACTTCTACACTGGTTGTTCAACATTAAGGACACCAGTTGTAATATTTTGAGTCCTACGCAGATCTTAGCAATCTGCCGAGAACACTTATGAGGGAATATACATAAGTATTTCCCAGTGATTGAGTGGAAACTCCTGCCAGGGTCAACATCAAACAGCCCTGATAGCAGGTCACTTCGGTAATCTCTTGTGGGTTACGCTTAGTGTGTTCGGTGGTGTTCCAAAAGGTCTACAGTCGTGGGGTGATCTCCAGCGACTCACCTAATCGTTGGTGTACTTCGGTATGTCAGTGAAAGCCCTTTCGGGGGCATCCGATTAGGAACGGCCTTGGTAAGGATTAGAGAAAGTCTTCACACTATGCTTTTGACGATCTCGAAGTCCGAACTTGTAAGTGCCGGTATGTTTATTACTAACCAA